>JAPMOQ010013041.1:638287-739176 GCA_026543055.1 Argiope trifasciata | reverse complement strand
GGGAGCATTTCAAGTGTCGTCCTCGTTATCTGACCGTGGTTCAAAATGACGAGGTCCGTCTCCAAATAGCCCTAGTGCTGCTTTGCAACGGGACGTTAATATAACTTAACTAAACTAAACATCCGTTCATGGGTGCCGCTGGATTTCTGTAATCATTGACATTTCAGAACGCGTGTTAGAAATAATTAAATAAAAAATGTGAAATTTGAATTAAATTATTTTTTAATAATTAAGAAATTATTTTTTTAAAAAATTAAGGATAAGGTAACTTTGGCTAATTTAAGATAAAAATAAATTTAAAAAAAGTAAAAATGAAATCTACGACGGCAAATTTCAAGTTATCATGAAAGAACGATATTTTTAAGTCATTATTTGTCTTGATTAATTTGTCAGTAACCAGTTTACATTGGTTTTAAATAATCACGAAGCTTTTCTCACTCTCTCTTTCTGTGTGTGTATATATATATATATATAACATCATGAAACAGTACCATAATGGATTAATCTTAGAAAAAGGGTAAAATCCCTCAATGTTTCCCATTAAAGAACGAATGAAGTGATATTTCCCCATTGGGGCAAGACAAAATACTTTTATCAAAACTGCTGGTAAACGTGAGTGAAGTTTTTTGAACATATTATAAAAATTAAAAGATTTAATTTCCTCCGAAAAAATTCATTTCATGGAAATAACAGCTATGATGTCATAGTTCAACCTTTTAAAAATGCATCTGCTCTCAAAGAAGCATATGTAATAATAAAACAATACTGGTAAAAGCAAGTCAACCTTTTCAAAATGCATCTGCTGTCAAAGAAGCGTACATAATAATAATGCAATAATGTTAAAAGCAGGTAAAAAAATATGTGCGATTTAAAGACGTTGATGAATATTACCATTTCTGCTTTATTCATTGCCTATGCGATTTCAAGCTTTAACTCTTCAAAACTTCCTAACGAAAACAGGATTATGTTCTCACGTGACAGTTAAGTTAATTAGGATTTAAATTATGTCACACACATTTATATATACAATTTATATTGTAATTAACTTGTTTTTATCTTATATTAGCGTATATTATTGTTTTCTAAAATTTTCACTTTCACTCATTCATAACTTTTATTCGCTAATGGCATTCAGACAATATAACACTAGTACATTCATGGAGAATGTATGAGAAAAGTTGGGTGAGACCATTATCTTATTTTTTCTAACTTTTAACAAAGTTATATATATTGATTTGTCAAACTTTTCACACTGCCAAATTCGAATCGAGATAATCATTCACAAGAAGATTACATAGTGTGATTAATTAACAAGTTTCCAATGATATCCTACAGATGTTTTTAAGTAATTGAACCTCCATGGCGTTTTTAGTTCTGTGGAAGAATTAAATTTATTTGTTTCGATAAATTACATAGAGATAATTATAAAGAAATTGTAATATTCCTTGTGAACTACAACGCTACAGCACTAGCAAATCTGACAAATGGACAAGAACTAAAGGCCTGGAAGATAAGTGGCCAAAAGAGTTCTCAACTATTTGCCAACTGACAGAAGATGAACTTAAGTAATGAATTGTTATAGATTCAAATTCTTCACACACACTCAAGCAGTAACAAGATTGCAGGAATCCTTATTAAATCAGTTATTACCTGCTTCAAAATTGGTGGGATGATGTGTCCGTGTTACTAAGGAAAGGGAGTACTGTAGCTTCTGACGGTAAGGACCCCTGAGTACCCGAGGGCAGGTCTGACTTATAGCTCAAATGATGATACACATATGCTTGCACAATCCTTTTTACAGGGGAGCTTTTTCACAGACTGAGCACAGGAAAAGAACAACTATGCTCGAACAAGGGACGCCTAGATCACGGGGAAGAAGCTCAAAATTGATGTAGTTAGTTCAAATGATCATCTTCCCTTATAATGCATCTTATTTGACATTAAAATAAATTAACTGATTTTTTCAATCGGTACTAGTGTCCCCCAGTACAACTGAATCTGTGTGTCATTTCTATCTTGCTGTGAAGCGCTTGTCTTGCTGTTCTTACGTTTTTGCATTCTGCAAATTAGTTTAACTTTTTTCCCCTCACAATTTTTGGATTTCTCAGTTTAAAGGATAATTGACATTGACATTTAAAAGATTGTCTTGTTATCAAGTATCATAAGCCAGTTAAATTGAATTTCATTGAATAAAAAAAAGATCTGAAAACAGCAGGTTGATGGTACCAAAGGTTTGTTAGTTTAACTTGCTAGTTTCCATCGAATTCCACTTCGCGACCCGTTGAAGCCGCAATTTAATTATATATTTTCTATAACAAGGATTTACGACAAAAAAAATGGGCAAGAAATCGTAGATGCTTCGAATATGACCTTCTACAATATAAAGATTCAAAAGAAGGTGAAATAGCACCAAACCTTTTCTTCGATAAAAAAAAAAAAAAAAAATCTTCTATTATTTGCACTGCAGACTTGAGAAGGAAAGATGCATTAGATGAAGGTCCAAAGTCTCAAGATTTCCAACACCAGAATTTAATTCAAAATTCAATTTAAACTTAGTGGAAATAGAAGAGAAGCTGACTGATTCTAATGTTTTCATTACTGCAGCTGGACTCTCTGTCACAACGGCTGTAGAGTTCATAACCGACATTGGAACACAGGACAACTTTTTTCTAAGAAAAGACGACTGCTGCTAGATTTAAACCAATTCTGAATTCTTCCCATTTGAGGATAAGTTTAAAGAAAAAAGTATCCTATAACAGGTGCACCAAGATGAGGTAGGAGTATTATTATTATTGCTTAAAACTGTTATTGTTCGAATTTTCTAAGAAATTTAAATGAGGTAGACTGATTGATAAAACTTAAAACTTTGCCAATAAAATTGGCAAAGTTATTAGATGCTAAAATGTAAATTCATCTCTATAACCTTATTTAGTGGACAAATTTTATATTTCAATAACTGATGCTATGAATTATATAAAATGCATTCCAAAGTTAACAAGTATCACACTTTTTAACTATTATAGGTTAGGTTCTATAACCTAATATAAGTTATAGAACCACAGATGTAATCATCAGAATATCGAAATGTTAATTAAATTTGCAATATCGGAATTGTTTGACATAGAAAAAATGTATCGGGTGGAAATAAAACGTGGTGGTTGTAAACACTGCAAAAGCTACAAAGGCATCTATTAAATGAATCCATAAAATTTCTACTAAATGTAATTTGAAATATCAAGGATATATGGAATCCATAGAATCTAACTGGATTTGATCAACTTTTCGAGTAATATTCTGATAAATTTTGATATGGTACGATGTTTCTTTTTTTAAATAAAGATATTTTGAGTGTTTAAAAATGTTTTGATCTCAAATGCCCAGGAAAGGTAACCGGCAAAAGGATAACTATTGTAAGAAATGGTGACGAGATAATTACTTATTTGAAGATTTGAGAAATTGGAAATTAAAGCAGGATATACAAATATTTATTTATGAGATGAAGTAAGTACAGAGGTTTAACATGGTTATAATTGAAGAAGTTAGAATGATCTTGCTTGAAATAAATTTCCCTGAATCATTATTAATAGATAATCTTTGAAATAAGCTTTGAAGAATAGTTTCCTCTAAAGAGCTCTTACCAGTAAAGCTCTTTTTGAGGCGACTCCAGAGAAAAACATTTTTCAATGTGATGTATTTGAAAGCTCCTTGAAATTATTTTCCAAAGTAACATTGAGAAAAATTTAATGATGCAGCAGAAAGGAATATATTAATGAATTAAGCAACTAGATGTAGAATTTAGGAGAACTGAAACTACAAATGCTTGTAAAATGATATTGAAAATTCAATGGGGAAATATTTTTATGATTCTTAAGTTTCCAACTTGTTTTATGTTCGTATATTATAAATCTTTTATTGAAAGATATTCTAGGGTTTTATGAAGATGCTAATTTTTATCCAAATGCTTTTGAAATAGAATTTGTCAAATCCATAAAATTGGAGAAAAGAATCTCATATGTGTTATATTGGGAATGAAAAACATTTATTCACCTAAAAAGGAGATAAAGATATAATATGGATAGTACAATACAATACTATTACAACAAAGTACAGCAAGTAAAGTATAATACTATTTTTATGCATGGAGGAAAAGGCATAGGTACTGAAGAATGCGTGCTTCACTGCTATAAATAAACATATAATCAGAAAATATTTTTGGTTGCGTTTTCTGGTAGAAATATTTTTTGACTTGATACGCGCATCATTATTCGAGTTCATATCCACTTTATTTAAAGAGTTGGCAAAAGTTAATTTAGAGTGCCCTTTGCTGCTCCTAAGATGCCAAGTAGCCAATAAAGGTAAACACTTCTATAAAACATTTATGGTTACCACTTTATGCATTAAAATTATGATCTTAACTGATAAATGTTATAATTTTTATTTTTATCTGAGATTTATTTAATCTGTGAATGAGATTTTTATTTAAAATTTTTAAAAACTTTGGGATCACTATTGTTGCTTATCTTACCGATTTTGATGAAGTTTTTCAAAATTGTTAAGTTGTGTCTGTTGTGTAAAGTTGCCGGTCTGTTGTGCGAAGAGAAAAATTTTGAAAATTTAGCTGTCACCATCTGAAGAAGCCACAAGGTAGATTTTTGCAAGCGGCTATATCCGTTTGTGATTTTTTTAACTTAAAAAAACATCCTACAGCTTCATTAATGGTGGGAGAAGAAGTATAGTATAGTATATAAATTACTCATCCTTTATCCATTCTGCAGATTCAAAATACATTTACCCGATATCCATTCTTGCACAATAACCTACAAAAAAAATTATCAAGAAAACGAATGTTAGAGCACCAACAGAATTATAAGAACCGCGGAGAATTCATTGCCGCTGACTTTTAAAGTGAGAATGCAGACGATTTCGTAAAGTATGAATTCAGACGATTTTTTGAAGCGTATACTGACAATCGAAAATAAATATTTCCTGTTCGTAGTCACATTAAAAATGGAATTGTAGAGTCTTATTAGTTGTAAAAAAAACATTCCATTAAAATAAAGTACAAAATTAAAATTTTAAATCGATATACATTTTTAATTTAACATTTTTCATAAAACGGTTGTTGTTCATATACAACTCAACAATTGTAAAAAGTAGGAAACAAAACAGAATTAGGGTTTCTATAAGAACATACCAATGGACTGCTATATTGGCGAGGAACTCGGGAGGCACACTAATCTTCCCTTCAACCAAGGTGTTTTGCTATTCACAGTTTCTATAATGTGTTCTCAGGTATTTAGAATCCAATGTTTTTCCGTATAACAGAAAAGTATCATATATATTTTGAAAACTTTATTTCCGGCCGATAGAAATCGAAATTTGACCCGAACTACAGGTGTTGTCACCAGATCGAGCATTATTATTTTTTAAGAGTTGATGAAGTTAAGAAAGGATATTTGTTTGTATGTGCTGTCCCTGTTATCTACATAGTCCATATGTTCAATGTGCTAGCGAAACTACTAGATTCCCCGCTCCAGCCGCTAACCAAGCCGTAGAATATTCTTTTAAAGAAAATTCTGTCCGGTACCTTCTTCAGATGCCGACAAGCATCGCGTACTCTGAATTTTGCCCTTTACACCACAGACCGGCTCAGCCAATTTGAAAAACTTCAAAATTTGTATGATAAGTAGCAATAGGGACCCCAAAAGTTAAAAGAAATTAAAATAAAAACCTCAGTTACAGATTAAATAAATTTCAGATTAAAATAAAAATTATAATGCTTATCAGTAAGATCATAATTTTAATGCATAAAGTGGTAACCATAACTGTTTCATAGTAGTATTTGTTTATTTTATCTGCCATCTTTATTGGCAACGTGACATCCTTGGCACAATAAGGGGTACCCTACACTTCCCTTTTACCCCAAATTTTAGCTATACAACTCGAAGCATACCTGAGTTTTGTTTACAGATACAAACATAATGTCAAAAATATATTTTTCAATATCAGGGAGGTCTGAACTGTGGTGATGGTCAAAATCTTAAATTCGATTTACACTATGATTGCAATATTTCCTCTGTATTTCATATACAAGAAAGTAAAAAGGAATAATTGTATTGCCGCTCAATCAAACAGATGTTACTTAGACAGAGAGATCCGTTGGTGAGATCTAAAACATGGACATTTATCAGTCTCCAAGTACAAGCAACAATATTCATATTAATGAAAATAAAATAAATAAAAAATATACAACCACTATCATTCTCGGATTTTCTGTGTTGTACTTTTCCCAATCAGAGAATAAGTGATTTAATCGCAATCTGAATCTTAAAAAACAAAATCTAACCTTTCGCTCTATTTTTCCTTTCTACTGAACAACTTATTTTCGAAAAAGGAAACTATTAAGCAAATGCGGGAACTGTCATGCAGGCGCAATGAATCACGTGCACTATTTGCATTCTAAGCATAAACGGAAGAATATTTTTACCTTGTAACAGCGGAATCTGAAAACATTGGAATTAATAAACTTCTTTAATCTTCCTGAATTGGGATAGAAAATCCATAAATATAGCTGACTAAATAATGCCTTCATATTTTTAGATGTTTTTGTTTAATTATTTCTATTTTTACTTTCTCTACATCAAGAAAAAATAGCGTAACCGTACTAAAAAAATGACCTCGCGTTTTCGACGAATTTCCGCATTTTTAAATCCCTGTCCAAAACACACACACACACACACATTTTTTAGAATTATGATTGTTTGAGATTATGTTGCTTCATAAACATCTTAAGCTAGACCGATGAAATTTGGTATAGAGACTTTACGTCGCATTTATAGATATCAATCAAATTTTGGACGAAATCCATTCAGAAGAAGTATGTCTGTCCGGATGACCGAATGAAAATGAAAATAGCTATAAAACGTAAAAAGCTAAATAAATAAAGTTTGATACAGTTTAGTATCTATTCCTATAAGATTATAAGCTGAATCTGTCAGAAGGTTGACCATCTGACATTTTGTAATTTCTTGTGCATTTAAAGGTAATGACTTAAATAAATGTTATTGGTACGTGATTTTGCTACTGCGATTGTAGTCATATACCAATTGTATCGACTAGGAACATTCCAATGGAATTTTATCATTCTTGGACCCTCGCTGTGCCCTCCAGGCCATTTTAATAGGCAACTCCCAACTCACCCAAGGTATCCGGTTATATGACTCTTGCGTACACCCATATGCGTACGACTCATAAAACTGTCAATAAATGATCTTGTTTACAATGGGGTTGTGTTACTGGAAAGGATCGGTTTTAGAAGATGCTGCAACAGTTTAAAAGTTATCTGACAGTGTCAGATTTGGCAAGAGTTAACATGTTTAACAAAATATCGAATACTTAATGTTGTTTAACACAATTAAATGCGTTTTGATACTATCTGAATACTTTCCACTTTGTTTTTTATGAAGCATGAATTGCTTGGTAAAAAAAAAATTGCTTGAAGGTATAATTTTTTAGAATGGAATCTATATTTAAGATTTTCTTTTAAAGTTTATCGATTTTCATTTGAGAACTATAGTTAGCATACTTAGACTGTGAATGAATATTTCAGATAATTCAAGCATAATAATGCAAGCGTTTTGATGTATTTAGTTGTATATTTAAAATGTATCACCATTGTCGTCTAATTAGTAAAAAAAAAGCTTGTATGTATGTATGTAGGTATGTATGTATGTATGTATGTAGGTATGTATGTATGTATGTATGTAGGTAGGTAGGTAGGTAGGTCGTAAAAACCATTTTTTACTGTACATTTTTAGAAAGTTGTAACGAAAATAAAGTCAATATTTCTTTATTTTTTTGATTAATTTAAATTTTTTTTAAAAATCGCTTTTCTACTTTCCAAAGTATATATTTGCCAAATTTCATAGACAGACGGCCTCGTGTTACAGAGTCAGCATATCTCGTACATATAGAGACAAAAGTTTTTTCCTTATGTTTAAGCATCAAAATTTAGTTGAAATACCAGTACATTTTCCCGCCAAATACTCTTGCCAACAGATAACATGTTTTTAGCAAACCTATACTAATCTCTCCCTACCACCTTTTTTTTCCCAAAGAGATACGCTTGATTTACTGTCCTTTTATGACCCGTACGAAAATGGCAGTACGCATTTGTTTTATTACCAAGATAGATATCCAGCTCTGAAACAAAATAACCCAAAGGACCTGCATTCTTCAATGAATACCAGCACTCGTCGACATCGTTGGCAATGAGAAAGCTGATATCCTCGCCAAAGGGGCCCGAGATAACACTCGATTCTTCACCAGCCTGACCCACACTGATGCTGATGCAGTAGCCAGCCGCATACTACTTCATGCTTCTTCTCAGAAGCACCCCATCCATACCTAAACTGTAACAGTGCCATCTCCACAACCATAGCCAGATTGAAGACTAAACACCTCAATGGTATGAAAATATCTCCCAATGACCATCGAAGCTACAGGAGTTGTCCTCACTGCACAGAAACTGAACTCTCTCCAGACCACATCCTTAATTGCCCTGCCGCATCATGTTGTAGGTGTGACCAATGCTGTCTTGGACACTTTTGGATCAATTTGATCTCACTGCATTACTTCACTGTACAAAACAATAACATTGACAAAGGAAAAAAAAGTGCATTCAAAATGCAAATGCGATTTTCAAATATTAACACAATAACCTTAAGCCAAGGGATTAATTGCTAAGAAACGGAGTGAAACATTAGATGAAGTCTTTTCAAGGATCAGTATTTCCTATGTATAGTTGGCCAATGTTTGACCCGAGGTCCATAATTTGATACTGGAAAAGGGAATAACACTTTTAATAACCTCTTCGTCGTTCGTTAAGCGCCTAGCACTTTCAAATTAAATGTGCTTCAAGCGCTCTTTAACATTTTAAAACTTTTAAATGTTTAAAATGCTTTGTAAATGTTTACGTGTTTGAGATTATTTTTTGTTTATTTGTTTGTTCAAATCTATTCAGAAATATCTGTAGGTACTAATATATGTTGTTGCTGTGTTGTTTCTTATGGTTCTTGCCATTGGGCAATCTCGCTGTTATAGCGATTTAAGCCGACAGCGTGCCTCTCTTGTTTTTAATAGCACCAGCTAGGTCCAAGAATACAACTTTGCCACTCGCGCATTCGCTTGCGCTAACCCTTTTTACGGGAGGGCACATTCACACATCTCACAGAGGAATAACAACCATGCCCGAACTGGGGCTCGAACTCAGGATGCCCAGATCACGGGGAAGGCGTGCTATTCCTATACCAGGATTCCGGCGGTACTGATATAGTATAAAGAGTATATATACTGATTTAGTATAATTAGTATATCGAGATATATACTCATCTGTACTGATAAAACAACACAACAATTGGCTAAAAACAGGGCGCCTCTGCGGATAAATTTTCCCGGACAGAAGAGGAATCCGGAAGGGTTCAAGAATGTGTTAAAAGTTTTTTTTGGAGGGGGGGAATCACTTCCTCTAGTTATTTTGATTAAGCGGTATCAGTAAATGGAAAATCCTATTATTCATAAAAAATATACTTTTTAAAATTTTACCATAATAAGTATAAAAGAGTAAAAATTAATTATAAAAAATTGTCTTTAAATTAAATGTGTGCTTGATCTCTTTTCATATGAAAATACATTAATGGTATATGTGTTTGTTAACCATTGGCCTTATTTTAGAATGAAACTGTAAGCCTAAAGCTACCAAATTTGGCACAAAAATATTTTAGAGGAAAAAAATATACTTTGGAAATATTTTTGAATTGAAAGTTTTAATTAGAATTAAACTTTTTATTAAATATTTATGAAAATTTAAGCATGATGTTAAGAAGTCTTTTCGGAAATTACATCTGTAAAATATTATTGAAAAAAATTAATTTGAAGTACCTTCAACTTTTAAAAATACATGTAATTGCTACCAGTTTTATCTTACAATTAATTTATTTGTGAATTCAAAATATTTTTTAGTAAATATTACTTTGTCACAATAAAATAAAACCATTATCTTAGTTTCATCAATATTTAACTACATGATTTTCTTCCATTTTTGAAAGCTAAGGAACCAAGATTCTGCTAATTATTTTTTGTTACATGCCAGTTTATATAAGACAATTGAAAATGTATCAAACGACTACAAATTAGGTTGCAGAAAAGTTAAAAAGTGCAGGTATTCGTGCACCCAAACAAAAGCAGAAGTAAAAATTCTACTTCATAATCAATAAGCAAAAAAATTATAAATTTGAATTTTAACACTAGCACTTTAAATGACGAAACTATGCACCAAATTTTATTAATCTAGCTGTTTATATTTTATAGTTATCGCGTTTACTTGTTCTCGAACAGCAGGATTGACAGAACTTCCTCTAAATGGATTTCATTCAAAGTTTGGAAAAGAAGACACATATCAAATATTATCCATCGAGCTCAAATCATTTGTGGTATTATACCCACTAGTAGATATAATGAGAAAATTGTTTGGAGCCGCGATGACCTGGTGGTAAGGTCTTGGTTTCAGAACCTGAGGATTTCTTGTTCGAAACCCGGTTCCACAGAAGAACCGCCTTGTACTCGGATTTGGTGTACTTTAAAACTGTCAGAGGAAAACATACTCCCACTGATGTGGTGTGGTAATTGATGAAAAGGTGCCAACACAGGTATTGTCTGCGTCATCTAATCTCGGTTCAAAATAACGAAGTAAGTCCCAAAATAGGCCTAGTGTTGTTTTAAAATGGGATGATATTATAACTTACCTGAAACTAAAACATCAGATTTGGCGGGGGTAGGGAAATTCATTAAAATCTGGCTTTCAAATTTTTTGCTTGAAAATGTTTCTCTTTGTATACTTCGTATATGACAAATAAAAGTAATGCTTTTTATTTCCTTGATTTTGTAAAAGTAAAATATCTAATAAATTATAAGGAAAGCTCGTGTAATAATTTTCCTCTTTAAGAAGGTAATATTCTATAGAATATAAAAAAAGTTTAAATGTTGATTTCTTTCCTGAAAGAAACAAATTTTAATACAGGAGAAAACATTTTTACTCTTTAATTATTTCTCTCACGCTCTCGGGGTTAAACGTCCTTAGATCAAGTAACAGGAACTGCAATTGTTTGTCTCCAACGCAAGGTTAATGAATGGTTCCAAGTTTGGCCACGCTGTTCCAAGTTTGTATTAATTCAAGCATGGTACTACTGAGTGATTACTTTCCTATTCTCGAGAGCTGGATGTTCTTTTTTTCACGTTTTGATCTTTTTGACCTTAGTAGTATAATTCTTGAACTTTATTTGAATGCTCTGAATTCGAATCAATGTAAACAAAATTTGCGTGTATTTAAAATGAAATCAAAACAAACTAAACTTATTCTCGCCTCTATTTATATAAAGATGAATGTTTGTTTGTGCGTCCTTTTATGCAAATATACAGTTTATGTTTAGTCTTGATAAATTTAGTATATGTGTTCTTCAAGGCGAGAAAAATTCAGCTGTCACTTTTTCAAGGCTTGAAATATGCGTCAAACAAAAATTAAACAGCATTCTAGTGTTTTGCAAATTTATCGTCATTGAACATTTCTACTAGTAATAAAAGAGAATGAGTGTGTTGATTCTCTATAAGCCAGACCGTTTTATTTAGGACTACCAAAAATCTGGCACATTCCTACACATAAGTTTTGGTGGGTCATAATATATATCTCTGAGCGACTTAAAATTTTAATAAGAATTTTTAATAATTAAAAATAGCTTTATTTATGGAGTTTTCCGGGATAACATCCAGAAATATTATTGCACAAAAATTATTTAAAATCTTTCCAAAATTAAAAAAAAACTGTTCTTTTAATAAGAAAAATTAAATAACTACACTTTTCCCCAGTATTTTTCCAATTTTTTAAATTATTCAATTCCTATTATTATTTCTCACTCTCCCTATATATATATTTATTTATACATCTTGTTCAAATTTTCAATCGTTAACAAAATATTTTTAAATTCAAACATCTTTTTTTCAATTTGTAGTGGATGACACTTGATGTTAACAGTTTTTTCAAGTATTAATTCATTCATTAATTAATTTTTAATACTTTAAATAGAGTTTTAGCAGTTTGTAATGAAATTTGAAATCAACAATTCACGTGAAAATCAATTTGATGCTTAATGTTTTTATTTTTTTATAATTCAATAAAAAGTAACTAAAATAACTTTTCCTTTGTTTATACCTAAGTAAGAATTGAATTAAATTTTTATATATGTATTATTTGTTTTTTAACTAATTTCCATCAATAGATCATATCGTTGCCCTGAACTACAAATAATTTTAATTGCTCATTTTGTTTCAATCGCATCAATTTTCTTCTATGCAAAGTACGATGGATTCTGTTTACATCCATCATATGAGTAACTTTAATTTAGTCATATCAGCTACTTAATCTTATCAATTACAAGTTATCTTTATCAAAGACAGTAATATTTTAAAAACATAATGCACATTTATAATAAAATACAGAGCATTCTTATTTCTAAGTTTTATTTGCGATAGATATTAAAATGAGGGGGTAGTAGATGAAATTGATCATTGATGATGAACTCAAGTAATACATACATTGACCGGCTTCCTGGAATAGGAGTAGCACGTTTTCTCTACGTACAAGTCCTGGTTAAGGCATGGCTTTACCCTTTGTTCTATCTGTGAGGTGTGTAAAAGAACCCCCACGCCCCCTTGTAAAAAGGGGTTGTGCAAGCGAGTGTATGAGTGTCATCTTCATATGAACTATGGCACACCGCTGTTGCTCCGTTATCATCTCGAAGATTCGTTACTTGTCTACTATTCCGCCTACGCTTCAATTCTAGTTGATATTGACTCTCATTCATTATAATTTGGGACTGCCATCCTGGTATAGTTCCCAGAAGGCGGAATAAGGCTCTCGGTATATATCATTTTCTATTGGTTGGATCGTTAAAATTATCGATGCTTCCAACATTATCCATTTTCAGCCAAATTCATCGCCAAGCTCTGGGATCACTAGCTCGGCACTCGAACGGCATCCAATACAGATAATGTAAATAGGTCTTTCCTGGGATAGAACTAACGATGCTGGGAAGGAACATTACAAGTTTGTAATAGTATTTAGCTTTTTTGATGAATATATCGTGTCATCGTTTGCGATTAATTTGGTAATTAATTCCTGACATGCGTTAACCGTACCCAAAAATCGAATTTATGCTCTTGCCACTTTTATCTCAACAGATTGAAAGAAAAGTCTGGCACAATACTTCACGTGTAGTCACAAAATCCAATACCGAATTTTATATTTAAGTAGTCATTGCGTTTTTGAATTATCGCGTTTACATGTTTCTGAAAGAGCAGACTGGTTTGTAAAGTAAGAGTGATTGTTGATCAGTTCAAATAGTGATCAGGTATCTTATATAGATATTTAATACAGATAAATAAAGACATTATCTTACCTGCATTTTGATAATGTTTTAGAGTGTCAGTGCGGGTAATTGAGGAGACTTTCGACTGATGATTAAATATTTCTAACAGCTTATTTTTGTAGAAAATTATATTATCTTTATATGACTGGGTAATATTGAAGATTGTTAGTACTCTTTAGAAGAGAGTAACCAGAGGATTTTAAATAGGGATAAATAATTTTCAAAATTTTTTCCTACAGTTGAAAATTTTCTGATGTTTTATATAACTGCATATATCTTTTGTTGAAACAGAGATGGTGTCTTCAAACTCACTGTCGATGGGTTGAAATCTGATCATTGCTGTTTCAGGATGATCCATAGGATCATCGAATGTTATGTACTCGAGGAATGAATTTGAAATCTGTTTACCGTTTTTGAAGAAACAGATGGGTTCTGGTTCAATAGGTTTGCCATTTCATCTACGGAACAGTCTTAATCATTTTTTCTCCTTCGTGAAGCTGCATAGTTTCATCAGTGGAAGTAGCTGCATTAACTGTCATTATGTTTTATTTCCATTCCATTGACGCTTAACATCCTGTTTGATTTGTATTTATTTGATCCGTCAAATAATTTTTAGCATCAAAATAAATGACAAAAATAAACAAATGGAAGCTAGTCATTCATTGAGGAGCAAATGCAAAAGAAAGCAAATTTCAGAGACTCATTTTTAATGCCCAGAAACTTTTCCTCCAAATAGAAAATTAGTTTTCAAAAGCGCTCAAAATAAGACAGCATTTCAAGTTGATTCAAATTTAAAAATACTCGATTTAATAATGATGTAACTAAATCGAATCCGTAGTTTAAAAAAATACATCTTTTCTTTTAAATAGAATAAACAACGCATTTATCCTTCTACTGTTGCCATGCAACAAAAACCAAGAGCAAAGCATTGTTTTGTTGTAGCTTTCTCTATTCTAAAATATTAATTGTCAATTGTTTAAAACAAAAATTTAATAAATAGGCTCCATTGGACGTTTGTATGTAGCATGCTTAGTATTAAACCAAAAAAGCAAGCGAAATACATTGCAAATTAAATAAATTGCATACTTTTATTATACACAACTAAAATGAACGAAGGAAAATAAGTGGTCCTGGCCATCCAAACAAATTGTTCTCTATTGAACAGATTTAAGAAACATGCATTCTGGCAACATTTTAATGATAAATCTGCGTACTAAATATAATGCGTAAAGCTGTTTGCATTTTATTATTTTGTTTACATGTATATAAACAAGCTATTTAATAACACACATTTCTGCCAGGCTTTGAAAGAATTAAATTTTGCTTTAAGACTACAAAACGAATTTAACTTCATTTGTCCAATGTGTTTGATTATCAGATTATTACGAAAACTCTGAGGTTCTTTTTCGATTTATAGGTCGATAAAATAAATAGTCCTTTAATCACTAACGACGACGTCTATTGAATACGATGACACTAATACAAGGGTAACAAATATACAGCAGAGATTTGCTGTTTGTTGTAATGTGATACAATATACAGCAGCACACTACAACAAACGTATTTCACTTGCAGTTATCAGTAATAATAACAAATACAGCACACAAAGTAGCCAGACAAAATTCAGCAGAAGGAGGAAATCTTCTTGCTTCACTCTACGGTCACTCCTAACGCCTGCAATTCTCCACATTCCCCTCGCTTTAGCCGTATTGACCTGCCGACATACAATCACACGACTGGCTACTCTGCACACGACTCGATGCTGCTTCCCTAATAAACACCAAGACATGGCACACAGCTCAATTCAGCAATCGCTTGAGCTCCACACAACGCTTGCTCTTCGCTGGACTGATCCTACTATTCTCCGCACTCTTTCCACAATTGATTTCGGCCTGAGATTACCGGACTTTTATAGTTCCCGGATTAGGGAAGAGAAGATTCAGGAATAATCAAGCATATCGCATTTCCTATAGGTTCAATCACTAAAATTCTGGTAATTCGCTGTATTATCTGTCTTGTCGCCAAATATTCACGAAGTTTGTCACCAAGCTCTGGGCCAATGACTCGGGGCCCGGTCAGTATCCAACAGAGCTGATCGCAAAATGCTCTTTAGAGGGTTTGCATTAACAGTGCTGGAAGCAATGTTACAGATCCGTAACAATATTTATAGAAAAACATAGTAATAAGCAGACACAATTCTTAAAGCATGGTTTCGGAGTCACAGAGGACAAAAGCTTAAAGACTGTCAAATTTCGAAGTGGAATTTTTTGATGATTACAATGCTCTCTCTTTACATACTTTGTTTTCGAGACAGTAAAAGAGAAGTAATTATATTCTGAATTTTTTGTTGCCAAATATTGCCAAAAGGATTAATGTACTTTTGTTAAAAATTAATACTAAATTCTGGCATTTTAACATATCCATAAAATTTAAGTTTAAATATTAATTAAAAAATACCAAAGCATTGCAAACTTTCTCAATAGTAAAGAATTATACAAATCCAAGAGGGGCAATAACTTTAAAAAAATTTAGAAAATTAAGAAAATTTCAAAAAAAAAAAAAAAGATTTTCTATCTAAACTGAAGTGAAAAGAATCTAGAAATTTGCTAAATACTGCCATTGTATTAAAATAAATTAATGATAAGATAAATTAGGTGAAATATTTGCTTAAGTTGGGGAAAATATCACAATAATTTCTTTTATTTATATTTTAAAAACATTTTATCGAGTGAATTCGATGTATTTATCTTATCACTTGAAAGATTAGCGAAATGTTTTTTATTTGCAGAATCACTGTAGAATAATCAATTATCAACCTTTCGGTTCGAACTCGAATCATCTTTACATCATCTTTTATTTTTCTTTTCGGAACTCTTTATCGCGTATGTAAAAAAAGCCAACTATTCTTATATGCGATTTCTTTTCCTAATATCACTGGGAAATTTTTTGGGGAAAAAAACTACCTGTCAGAGACACAAACATTAGGACTGAAGACATCCTATAAAATGTCCCCAGATTTAAGTACAGTTGAACAACAAATGTCAATTATCTTATGAATTTTGTATCTCTACTTTGGGTGTCAATGTTCCTTTTTCTCAACTAATGCAAAGAGTCAACAACGGCGAACAATTATATGAATTTAGAGGATAAGAATTTTGTGTTTTGTCTGCCATTGTAACTTTGTTGTTGATGTTTAATGATATTTCTTTAGAAGGTAGAGATGAAATCTAGACGATTGTTCATGATTTGACACGTGGTTTGATAGAGCACAATTTGTGTGTTTTTTTTAGAAATTTATTTTAATGGTAGCAGCGATTGCCTGTTTTTGTAATAGAGTGTAAACGATTGTTTAAACATACTATTTGATAAAACTTAGTTTGTAACTTTATGGCTGCACAATTCTTTTTACTTTTTTGAAGTACAGAAAGATAAATTACTGTAATTTTCGATTTAAAAGTTTTGACGAATTTTCAAGTTTCAGACCTTCCCGAGTTCTAAAAATATATATTTGGCATTATATTTTATTGTTGAACTAGACTAATGAAATTCTGTAAATGGACTTACCAGATTTTTGAAAATTTCTAACAAAATGCACTCAAAGGAGGATTGTCTGTTCGAATATGTGAGGTCGAAAACTACAAAACAAAAAGAGCTATATTAATAAGATATGATATACAGGTTTAGCATCTAAAATGTAAATGAATTTTAAATAATTATTTTCAAAGGTCTTACAGATATTATCACAATTCCTTCTGTATTTTCGTATGCATTTAAATGCAATATCTCTAAGACGTTTTGACGTAAATTGATGAAATTCAATTTGTGATCTTGTGATTGCAATTATTGATTTTATGATAAAGTCAGGTTCAAATTGATCATAAAATAGGCGTTCGAACTATTTATTCGCGTTGTATATTCAGTGAAAATACTGGTTTCAAACCAAAGCTCTACATTTCATGACTTTGCCCGTTAACGGTATAAGAGGCACTCGCACACAATTTTATGCCGGAAGGGACAAAATGCCAGAAATTACTACTTCCACTTATTTTACAAATTTAATCCTCTGACTGCTCGTCCTGCAATTTCCACTGGTAACTCAAATGTAGCTAAAAAAGCTCATCCCGCGATTTTTCGGGGATCTGTTTTCCTTCCTTTATTGAGGAACGCATCCCGTTTTTTCTCCGTTCAACCATTTATATAAATTATATACAGTATTAGATGTTAAGTTTACGTTTTAGCCAACAGATGTCGGTAGTTACGCACTAATTGTGGCTTGGTATTACCGCTCAAACTTCACTTTTTGCCGCTTTTTTCTTAAAGAAATGGCTGCTAGACAACGTTTAGCAATTGGTAGAGAGTATATTCCTGATGACTTATCAGATTCTGAAAGCGATTTAGTTTTGATATCGATAGTGATATATTTTTCAGACAGCTCCTCAAATAGAAAAGACTCTGATCACGATTCAATAAACTTGCAAAGCGTTAGGCAGAGTGCAAACTTGATATGAAGAATATTCCTCCCTCTCCTCCTTAAATGTTATGCATTTTACTTTTTTATATTATGCAATAGATAGAAATTAACTGTAATTAAAATGAAATTTATTAAAAAAAATTTGTGATAACATAAATTTTTTTGGGCTATTTAGTTTTTTATGATGAAAAATTTATATAAAAATATTTTCAAGAAAAAAAAATGCATTTTTCAATTCTCCAATATATATATTAAAATATGTAAAAAAAGAACAGATTTTCGAAGCGATTTTGGTTTACAAATCGAGCAGTTATTAAGGGTTTAATCTATTAATCCCATTCGATTCTGATTATATTGCTTTGCAAAAAATCCATTCGGCTAATTTAAATTAACTCCGGCTAAATGGGCTAAAAACTCAAGTGAAAAAAGCATTATTTGTTATCTTATTGCTTTGTGTACGAATACAATTAAATATTTAAATACAAAATCTAAAAAATGGACTAAATGATTTTAACTTCCGTGAGGTTGAATGCAAGAAAGTTTGCCTGAAGTTTATTGATGCTTTTAACATTATAAATATCAATTGCACATGGTTTCTGTGCCTATAAAGCCTACTACACGCGCAGATGTTTTTCTGAAGTAAGCAGCTGGTAATTGGAATGTGTAAAACATTTCTAAATACAGTGGAGACTTTTCTACAGCATTTTCCATATAATGAGGAAGAAAATTGAATGTGGAATTAGATGTATTTCTCACAGAAAAAAATTCTGAATGAAGTTGCTTTCCTGTAACTATGTGTTCTAGTAACTACATCTTTGCATCTTTTGAAAGGTATCGTTTTCGTAATTAAAGTTTTCTTTAACTGTTCATATGTTCAAAATAATTCCATGATTAAAAAACGTTAGCAAGAAACTAAGTTAAGGACAAAACTAGGTAATGAACGTAAGGAGTGAATAAAAATTTAATATTTAACATAACGTCGCCGATGAGAGGAAAGAGCACAAAACGTTTTCTAATCTATCACATTTACTAGAGGAAAGTTTAATATTTAACAAGTTTATGGATATTTGCCCCATTAATTCATAATATCGAAATGTACCTGATATCAAATGCTGTGTTTAATGTCACAGAAAAAAAAATTGCACTTTATGTAGCAAAAATTATAACACTATTTTGAACTTCTTTAGCAATAAAAGGGCCATGCACTGAAATTTGCTAAGATAATTGGAACTCATAACAAATTCGATAACAATACTTACAATTTAGGAAAATAAACGCAAGGCTAGGTATAAGAATTTGACATCAAAGGCTTTCAGTATTTGCTCTAGGTCTGATGGCGAATTTCATCATCATTATTAGAGTCCGTTTATGAACAATTTCCATTTTCACTGGAATAGGGAAACTACTCATGAACACTAATGCAATAAACACAAAATGTTAAGGAATTGATAGAAAACTAAAGCATAGCTAAACAGTCATGAAATTATTTTTGAATGAAATGTATTTTTAAATTTTGAATTTTATTGACTGAAAATCAAGGTTTGAATAACTCTAGAATGTATGTTTATTGTAAAAAAAAATTGATGTTTAGTGAAATATTAAAAAAATTAACGTGTCACAGGCTGCATTATAAATAAATATAAAAAAAACTTAAATAAATCACAAATCATATAAAAATTCTCACATAAATTACATTATAAGAATTCAGCAATAAATATAAAAGTGCTTATACAAATATATTTTTTACAATGCAAAAAAAATCTTTATAGTATTTTTAATGGAAGAATTATATGTACAATAGTTGTGGTATTTTTCCAAGCTTCCAGTATAACTTTAACTGTAGCACCGCTATTGCCATATACTTAAATTATCTACAAATGTTTATCAAAAAGCA
The DNA here is from genome assembly GCA_026543055.1 of Argiope trifasciata. Classification (NCBI taxonomy): domain Eukaryota; kingdom Metazoa; phylum Arthropoda; class Arachnida; order Araneae; family Araneidae; genus Argiope; species Argiope trifasciata. The sequence goes on along the minus strand of JAPMOQ010013041.1, from coordinate 719,333 downwards.
TTTAAAAAAGGTTTCTAAACACACATTGTTACCCTATGGTAAAGTCATGGGAATCTCATAAAGGGAAATAAAAACAATTATGGCACATCCTGTTTAATCAGATGCTTACAGGATGCAATGTAGGATTAAAATAAAATACTGGATTATGAGAATCTTCTGTCATTGATAGAAAAAATATAGTTAAATTCATTTTCCTCCTTTTCTAAAAAGATTTTCGCAAAAGTGATGTTGTGGTGTGTATTGAATTCTAAAAAAATAATAATGACTTCATGCAAGTAAGTTTTTATGACTTATTTGTCAACAATTTTGAGTTTCGGTGAATGATTTTGAAATTCTGAGTCAATCTAGAATTTAGTTGCTTTACATTAGCGAGAAGTTCCGAAAAATGATTACAAACCAAATGATTTTAAAACAAACTTATTTACTCGTATACAGATATATCTTTATTTAACTCAAGTTTACAGACTTGTGGCAACAATTTACATTTAAGGATTAATCGTCGAATTTAATTTTAAATTAGCAAATTGATAGCAAGAATAAATTTCCTTTCTTTGATATTCAAAATATATTTTAACTTATTCGCAATTTGATATTATACTCTTCCTACCAATTTTCATAAATCTTTCTTTTTTTTTTTTTCGATATTTAAACGATGAAAATTGAAATTTTTTTGATAAAAAAAAACCATTATTTGATTTTTTTTAAGTATTTAGGTTGGAAATTTTTGCCAAATTTGAATTTTTTCAAGTAACTCCACCCCAGATTCGACATTAGAATTAAAATGATTCAGATCTAAATAATATTTTGATGATTTATATTTTATTTCAAATAAGCAGTGAAAAAGAAAATCAAAGTTCAAATTAATTACAATTTCTACATTAATTCCTATTTTCATTTCATTAAACAATAAAGGGGCCTTTTAAACAGTTATATATTCCGTATTGATTGTTTTATCAAAAAAAAATTTTTTTTTTTCGAACACTATAGTCACCAAAAACAATTTATAAAATTTCAGACAATTGTTAATCCGAAAACGACTAAAATTTTGTAGAATTTCGACAATGTTTGCTTCAGAAGATTTTCAGAGCTTTTAAAGAAAATAATAAAGAAATAAAGCTAATAAAGAAAAAAATTTCCTTTTTATAAGAAAAGGAAATTGAAAATTCACATGAATTTGAAATAAACTTCAATTAAATCGGATTAGTTTTAATGATCTTATTCTTTTCCATTTTTTCCCATTTATTCTTTTTCATTTTTTCCCATTTATTCTTTTTCATTTTTTCCCCATTTATTCTTTTTCATTTTTTCCCCATTTATTCTTTTTCATTTTTTCAACATTTATTCTTTTTCCTTTTTTCCCCATTTATTCTTGCATTTATTTCCATTTATTATTTTCGGTTTATCAACTGTCTTGCTGCAGAATAATTTCAGAAAAAAGAAAAATTCTTTCAAAATAATTCAATCTATATATTTGAAATAATTAACAAAATCAAGGAACTGATTCCTCAATCGCAACTGATGACGGATTTTGCCAATTTTTTCCCTTTGTAATATAATCCCCATATAAATCATCAATGTATGGCGTAATTAATACTACCATTTTTCGATAGGAATCTCAAAATCTGTTCTTATCTTTACATTTTCTATAGGAAAAAAAATAAAATAACGACATAATGCCCCAGCCACAAACACTGTACCAAAATGAACCTTTTTTTTTTTTTTCTGTTTGAAAACCAATAACTTTCAGATTCCTAATCAATGCTTATTTTTCCTTCTGAGACATCTTTTCCGAAAGATATTACTCTCCTAGAACTGTTGGGAAAGAATTATCATCCAAACATCTTTACATTTTTACTTACTATACACCTTTTACCAAATATTTAACTTAAACCATTTCCATCTGGTTTATTTTATAATTCAAAGATGTAACTTTTTTTGTCTTCGTCTGTTATAGCATTTTTACATTAAATTTTACATGAAAATATAGTTTTGTACGAAGCTTCAAACATTAACAATGTTTTACCTTTTACCATAAGAATGGAGCAGAATGGCCCTTGTGCCAAAAAAAAAACCAAAATAACCAACCGAAAGATATTACAGAATAAAATATTAGCATGGCCTTATATTTTCAAGTACATTTTATGGCAATACTTTCCATTGTTTTGGTTACTGGAATCAGCCTCGCACACATTGCAGTGATTGAAAAATTTCCTTAACGTGCTTCTCGTCGTGGTTGTTTAATTAAATGTTAGCAATTAATATTTTTAAAAAATTAAGTCAATTCATACTTAGGTCAACAAAGAAAAGTTTATTAAACAATTACTTCTAAAGTTTATTAAATAGTTACTTTTTTATTAAATAATTACAATTAGTATAAATATTAATTAGATATGACAGATTCACAATATTAAGTGGCAAATGAAAAAAAGTCCAGCGACCTACACGCCTCACCACTGACGGTATTTATTTCTAAATTTATATCCTGCTAAATATCTTATGTATTTTTGTTTCTTCCATTTGAAACCAAAAATATTTTATTAAAAAATGATTAATTTTCGCAAGAATTGAACTCAGATTCTTCACTTTCACGTGAAAAATACTGAAATCCTTGCATTTTACCTATTTAGCAACAACTGCTGACTTCAATTTTTAATACAAACTGTTAAAACTCCATTTAAAGAATTAAAAATGAAGTATATTAATATTTAAAAAAACTGTCGAAATATCGTCATCCACTACCAATTTTAAAAAATGTATTTGAACTTGAGTGGATGAATAAAGTTTTTTTATTAGCGATTGAAAATTTGAACAAGAATACATATAGTAAAGAGTGCGAATTTATAGTTAGAATTGGAAAAGACAGGTAAAATTGAAGATAAACGAATCAATTCAAAAACTTTATTAGCTACAATTGTTTAAACTAATTTTTTTAATCTTTTAATTTTTTTTCCAATTAAATATGACGAATCATTAAACGAGATTTGATTCTAATATCCCGTAGTGTGGTTCTTCGAAATTACTAATTGCATCTCGATCTAATTTTTTTTTTATTTTGACTATTACACATTAAAATAAATGAAAAAATACTAATATGGATTTATTTATAATCATATAATAATATAAAAAAATAAATAAAAATTAATCGTGTTTTTTTAACGTCTGAGAAATTAGAATTAACGAATGAAATTCTAATGAAAGCTCAGGTATAATAAATCATAAGTATCCAAAAAGATGTAACGCGATGAAAATCTATTTCTTAATCGTTACGCATCAGTTCATATCTTTCTGCATTCATATCAGTGAAATCAAACTGCATTTAATGTAAGAACAGATTCACTGGAAATGCTTACATAGATCAGATTAAGATTATATTTGTAATCCGTCTAGTAATGAAGCCTGTTAGACGAAATGAAACAAATTGAATGATGTAAAGAGATTTAGATAAGTTATATCTTAAGTAAAACGTTATTTATTTAAACTTTCAATATAAAAAAACATTTTCAAGTTTGGCTGAACAAAAATTAAAAATGTGACTTTAGTATATCAGATTTTATAAAGAATGGGAAGTACAGGATGTAAGTACAGAGTATAATTAAAGTACCATTTTGGAATGGTCATAAAAGGAAAAATATTTTTAAAAAATGTTATCAAATTTGGTAATAATTTACAGGAGGAAATAAAAATTTATTTCCTGCCAAAAAAAAAGTTCAAAAACTCACCACCAGGGGGCATAGTGTTGTATGTAATAGTATTAAGCAAAGTAGGACATGAAGACACCGGTGTCAGACGTGTTTAATCGTTTCTGAAACGTGTTACAAAACACTCCAATGTGTGTTATCTCAAAAGCACTGGGCCGCGGTGGCCTGGTGGTAAGGTCACGGCTTCGGAACCGGAGGGTTTCAGGTTCGAGACTCGATTCCACCGAAGAACCGTCGTGTGAGAGGGGTCTCTTGCGCGTTAAATCTGTCAGGCTAAACGTCCTCCCGCTGGTGTGGTGTGGAGAGGGGGTGCCAGTTCAGGTGTCATCCTCGTCATCTGACCATGGTTCAAAATTACGAAGTCCGTCCCAAAATAGCCCTCGTGTTGCTTTAAAACGGGACGTTAATATAACTAAACTAAACTAAAACTAAACTCAAAAGCACTGTTTAAGGTGGTAATCTAAACAATTACGCGGACCTCAAAGATGCAGTACACAGACTTGTCGTAACATTCCTCTTGATTTACTAAAAGCTGCGATTGAGATTGTAGCAATACAAATTAATTCGATTTCAGAAAATGGTGGACGCCACATTGAACATGTTTAAAAAAACCTATAAACACATTTTGTCCTATTTTGCTAAACTATAATGTACTCTAAACCATTCATACCCCACTCCGGTAATAAGTTTTTAAACAATTTTTGGCAAAAAAAAAAAGAAAGAAATTCAAAAAAAAAATCAAGAACAAAAAAAATTTTTTGAAATTTTTGATAACATTTGGTCCAGTGGTTTTCCTTTTATGAGCAATTCAAAGTGGAACTTTAATTATAAACACTCGGTACTTAAAAAAATTAATTCAAAAAACTATACTTTAAATAAAGAAATATTTTATATCTATTTGCATATTTGTCAGTCAGTGAAAACTCTGTACTTAAAAAAATTCATTTAAACAACTATACTTAAAAAAAGAAAATATTTTATATCTATTTGCATATTTGTCAGTCTCTACAAAACAAAATAAGCAGGTGCACATAGATATTTTAAAAGCTGAACCATAAGCACTTCAAGGTTATTTTTAAAAATGTTTACTTAAAATTTGAATTAATGTAAGAATACGAAAAAATTCTGATGTTTTTTCAACGATGATTCCCGATATACAACACTGACTTTTTATCATTTTAAAATTAAAAGAAATTAGTAATACTGATTTTAATCTAATAGTCATTAGTTTTTACTCTGAACTCCGATAATTTTTAAGAAGTACTTTTTTGGTTCGAACAAAAATTTAATTCTTCCAATGAAAATTCAAACCATTTTCACGGTTTCATCAAATATTTTATTTTTCATAGTTTCCTTCCTGTGGTGAAATAAAAAAAGGTTGTTGTTTGAGCAATTTACACGATAAAATCAGAAACTGAAAATATATTACCGAGAAAGATAGCGTGCAGGATATTATTCAGACAATCTATTTATTTAAGAATAGGATGAGATCCGGATTCATTAAGAATGTTCATGTCTGTTTAAGGAATTTTGGACGTAAGGTTATATATATATATATACATATATATATATATATATATAAAGTATATAAAATTAAATAAAACCATTATTTTTGAGAGCCAGTTGACTGTAAAAGGTGACAAATATAGTACATTAATAAAAAAATGAACTCAAGATTTTTAATGTTTTATCATTTCTTATTGCAATGTTTTTAAATTGTCTGATTCTTAACCTCTTTTTTGAGCCTAGATATCCTTGTAAGACTGATGAAGATTGGGCATTTATTGTGAGTGATTTACAGTAAGTTACGTAAACTTTGAATTTAGGGGATAAATCAGCAGCAGTGGTCTTTCTAAAACTTTCTTGCATATTTTCGAATAAATGTGTAATCCTAGAAAACACGACGTGGAATAAGGGTACAATAATTATTAAATACTAGCCGCCTTTGGCGACCAGCTGGTCCGCCATGAGTAAAGCGTTCTAAAATTTTCAATTAAATCACATATTCATTAGCCATCTTTTTTTTATCCAGTCACGTGCTGAAAGTTTCATTTCTGTAGATTTATTTTGCGATGATAATTTTTTTTATTTAAACTTCCTGCATTCTTTTATTTTATCCAGTCACGTGATAAAAACATGGTTAAAATATTTCTTTAAAAATTCGTTAAAAATAGAAGTTTACATTATAAATTTAAAAAACTGATACCATTAGAAAACTAATTTTTTTTATCTTTAAATTGATATAAAAATCATGTTTGTGCAATAATATTTTCGGAAGTTATAGCTGAAAAACGTCGAAATTTCGCTTAAATTTTAATTCAAATTCTAATTGAAAATTCGAAAAAAGGGCTCCGAGGTGCACATTCCGGACCTCCAAGGTATATATGTACCAAATTTGGTAGCTGTAGGTCCAACGGTCTGGCCTGTAGAGCGCCAACACACACACATTGAGCTTTATTATAAGTATAGATTAACCTTTGGAGGGAATTAAGTATTTTTACTGGATCTATGATATCATCTTCGGCTTTTTTTTCGGCAAACAATCTACGTTACAATCAAACATGTGGTTAATAGTATCCACAAACTGAATTTTGTTTTAGGCGCATTTTTCCCAAAAGACTGAAACAAAAATTTGAATCAAAATCATTCTTGTAACCACAAAATCCAGTACAACATATCATGTATTTAAAACGCAGAGCATTTGAGCAGTCGTGATTACATGTTTCTGACAGTACAGACCACCAGACCATTTCTTACTATTGTATTTTGCTCTAAATTGGATATGTGTCTACGCTATAGATGTTAAATATGGGTGTACAATTTTATACTTCTAGCTCTCTTGGTTTTATAGTTATATTCGAGCAGCTTGACTGATTTACTTCTAAATGGAAGTTTGATAAAAATCTGCAAATTCGATGTCCAGACTATATACCAAATTTCACCTGTCAAGCTCAAAGCGATTTCTGAGCCCTCATTGTCAAAGACCGAAAGTCAAACATCTTCCAAAAATGTGTCTTTCGAACTTAGGGTTATCTGAAACTTAGAATTCGGATTTTCTGGGACAATTGGTAGACTTTCTCTATAGTACGTACATGAGGAAACTGTAATATTCCAGTCCTTCCTAATTTGATGTACATTCACTGGATGCGGAAGTAAAGTTGAAAAAATACCAAAATAGAGAAAAATCTAAAGAACATGAAAGGAAAATACCAAGTTGGCAGGAAAGCAAAACTAAAGAATGTGTAGATCTAGAAGTCACAAGTAGCAGGGTCTACATCTAACGAAAGATCCAGTTCAATTCATCTAAGCGCTTCCAAGGTCAGTTCTCCCAGTAAAACTTTATTATTCTGTAGCAAAATAAATATAATCTTGGTTACAAAGCAGAAATTAAGCATGTATTCAACTTTGTGATTGATTGCGCTGTATAAAGAACATGGACATAAAAAACCCCACATAAACTAACAGGTGAAGAGATCATTATATAAAAATAGCGACACTAATGAAAAGAGCAAAAGGAAAAATGAGAGTATTGACAAAAAGGGTGGCTTGGTTACAAGGGCAGGATAAATACACGATTCTTGTATATCTTCGTAAAGAGGAGCATAATTATTCAAAAACTACAAAGCAGTAGATTCGATTCCAGCATTAAAATCATAGATTTTGATAAAATTTCTTCTTAGCCAAATTCCGTCTGTGAGAAGAAGCATTAGAGCAAATCTAAAACGTTTCCGTATTTTGAAATCAATGATTAAGATAGCGATAAATAAATAGAGAGCAATATACTCTTCCGTTCTTTATTGATCTATGTTTATCTAATCTCTACTAATAATAAAAGTGTATGTGCTTTGGCGAATTACAGACCAGGTAGTTTTACCTACAGTTACCAAATTTGGCGCATGTATATCTTGGAGGATAGAAATGTGCTCCAAGAAGTTTTTTGAAATTTAAATTAAGTTAAAATTAGGCTGACTTTTGGTGTTTTTCCTGATAATTTTCGAAAACATTATTGCTCAAAAATGTCTTGGGCTTTTTTTTTGTCTGGCGAATATCACACCATTTCAAAATTTAAAATTTTGCATTTATAATAATACCACTTTAATTACCACATGGCAAATTTGACAATTTCTTTTTAAAAAAATTCCTGCTTTCCACCAAGTGATCATGCAATTGTCATGAAATTAGAAATTAAAATCGTTTTCATCGTTTTATTAAATATTTGATGGCGTAATTATTTTTCATCGTTGAAAGTTTATGAAGAATAAATTAATCTCCCCGAAATTCTTAAATGAACATTTTTTTCTGTCAAATGACTTTAGAGACATAAAACATTATCATGTCAAAATAAAAAACCAGTTATATAATTTTATTAAGTAAAAATTCAAGAAGGAAAACCTCATAGGTCAACAAAGAATTTTTTTGTTTTAGTTGCTTTTTATTAAATATTATCAAAAAAAATAATTAAGTATCAAAAAAAATATTGATTTAAGCAAGAACTGAATTCGCATTCTTCACCTTCACATGAAAAATACTGAAATTCTTGCACTTTAACGATTGAGCTACTGCCTGTGGTGTTCAATTTCCATTACAAACTGCTAACACTCTTTTTAAAGTGTTAAAAATAAATTTTAATCAATGAATTAATATTTAAAAACACTGTATTAACATCGTCATGCACTACAAGTTTTATGTATTACTGTATTTATATTACTTAAAATTTTTACTTTATATTACTAAAAATTTTCATTTAACTTTTTAGCTTGCGACATACTTGCCGACTATGTTTAAAGTATTAAAAATTAATTAAATTGAATTAATATTTTTAAAAAAGTGTATTAACATCAAGTATCATCCACTACAAGTAAGTTTTAAAAAATGTATTTGAACTTGAGTGGATGAATAATATGTATTTGAAAATTTGAACAAGATTATGTAGCCAGAATGTGAACTAATACAAGGAATTGAAGAACCAATGTGTAATAAATAGTACACATTATTAACATAAAATTGAAAATATAATGTGTATCGTCTATTGCATTTTTTGAAAACATACACTAAATGTTTTTTTAACTTACTATTTGCTTTAAGATTTTTATATCTCTCTTCCAGATAAAACTAAAAGAGCTTAAAATACCTTTGATAACGTAAAAATAACTATCTGGTGTTATTGCCTTCTAAAAGGAACGGCGGAAATAGAAAAAATATCTTTGTTTGTACCGCATTTGTTAACTTGAAGCAGAGAGATAATCAATAGTTATACTATGTGCCAACTATATGTATACTATGCTTATCTCTTTATCAAGGTCATGAGTTAACTGTTATTGTTTTGTATATCTCACCCACGTAATTTTTATACCAAATGTCACGTGATTCGCGAATGAACAAGATTTAATTTTTTAAAACGCACCCATTATGTGTAAAAAAAAAAGAGGAAAATTTCACATAAGTCAAAGTGCAAGAGTTAAAAATAAATTACTTCAATTATCTAGAATTTTCTACTTCAATGATTATTAAATTTTTTTCCTTTAATAAATGAAAGTAGTTTTTTAACGCTAGTTTAATTCCTTTAACTAAATATTTCATAATCTGTTTAAGCTTAATATTAGCTTTCATTGCACTTACTGCTTAATAATTAAGAAATGCTATTCTATATTTTATTTTCATCATTATTTAAAAATTGTCGATTTTGTTTAAAAAATTTTTAGGAGTAAGGTTATAAGAAAAGGAACCGCAATCTAAAGATCGTCCTAAAATATGTGTTATGTAGTTTTGGACTAGATGTTAGCACATCTGTTAAAACTTTAATTACAAATTAAGCGAGATTTGGAAAAAAAATTTTCGCGATAATTCCTGAAAATATTGTAGCAAAAAATTCTTTTAAAACATTTATAAAATTTCAAATATTGCTCTTTTAATGAAAACAATTAGTTTCCCAATACTAAATTTTTTCCTACATGAATTTTTTTCCTTGGATTTTGACAATCGATAACAAATATTGTTTTTATTATTTTCAATAATACATTTCATTTTAGCTTCCCCAAACCAAAATCCGTCTAAGAATATAGATGTATTTTAATAAAGTAAGTACTTGGGAGTTACATGGAACACTAAATTGATGCCTTTTAGTTAGACTAAGAAAAAATTGGGTATATTAACATATTAACTAGTAGAGGAAAAATTTTATAGAAAAGGAAATACCCTCCGAAAAGAATCTGCACCAGAGCCATTGTGCTATTTGCTCGTTACGGGCATGGAGCATAGGTGGACAGACTTCATCTGAAGAAAAAAAAAACGTTTAATGCAATCTGACTGCGCCTTCTCAACAATATGGCTGGGACATATAGAGCAATTTTTACCGAAGCCCTTCGAGTGACAACGGGAAGTTTGCCAATGGATCCTAGAGCACCGGAAATGCTCATTAAATTTCAAATAACAAGTACTTGTTCTTGTTCTTGCATACAGCCGATCACCACGCCTCCACTGAACCTAGCAGTATCGACAGGATTTGTTGTGGTCGACTGCTGAATAAGTATTGTCCAACCTTACATTGACCGAACAGTCAAACTAACATTCCTTTCGGGGTAGTAAATAGCTGTCTTTCTCCGCATCTGCACTCTCTCAAACAGTTGGAATGAAACTATCAATCTTTAACATCATATCTTTCAGGGTTTTAAAATTACCTGGTACCATTAGTACTGTAAAAAAAGAAGTAGTAGCAATGAAACAAGAATAAGAAACAAATGCTTCTGCAGTAAAAGTTATGAGATGCACAAGGTGTTTATAATTAAAGTTCCACTTAGAAATGGTCATAAAAGGAAAACTACTGGACAGAATATTATCAAACTTAGTAATGGTTTGAAAAACGTCATAAAGATTCTTTTCAACCAAAAAAAAGTTTAAAAAACCCCTACTACAGAGAATGGACTGTATGCAATATTGTTAAGCAAAATAAGACAAAATGTGTTTAATAATTTGTGAAAGGCATTACAAAGAATGTTTAATGTTGCTTCCACGATTTTTTTTAAAAGCAAGTCAAATCGCATTACCACATTCTCAACAGTAGCTCTTAAAATATTTGGAGGAATGTTATGCACACATCGGTGTATCGCATCTTTCAGTCCCAACAAATTGTTCAAATTATCACCACAAACACTGTTTTTGAGCTAACAAACATTAAATGTGATTTGTAACTTGTTTCAGAAATTATTAAACACATTTGAAACCGATGTCTTAATGTCGTATTTTGCTTAACAATATTGCAAACAGCTCCATTTTCCTTTGGTGGTAAATTTTCAGTTTTGGCAGAAAAAAAAATCCATGGCCTAATTCAAAATATTGCCAAGTTTGATAACATTTGGTCCAGTAGTTTTCATTTTACGACCATTTCAAAGGGGAACTTTCATTATAATCACCCTGTATTTTTTCGAATAACACCCAGCAAAAAGGTTTATTCATGGCTACCGGATCAAAATTCTAAAAATGGAATATAAATTTTTATAGATGGTTTGAAAGAATGTAATAAATTAAGAGCTGCAGTATTAGTTCACAATAGATAAAGCACTTGTGAAATTATCGAATCATGGAACAAGTCTCCGGGCAGAAGTACAAGCTCTAATGATGGCCATTGAATATTGTGAAAAGATGGAAGACGGGCAAAAATGCTGATTTTTTTTTCAGCTTCTTGATTAGTGCTACAAGCAATGCAATCTTCTAACAGTTGTAATAGGTAAATATGGGCTATAAAAGAAATATTTTTAAAAAATATAAAAATAAATAAGTGGATAGAGTTAAAGTGGGACCATACTGGAATACATGGTAACAAAGGGCGGGTCAATGTACACAATTACTGAAACAGAAGAAGAGAGCAGGTATAATTGTCCCCAAATCAAATGGTGTATAAAAATGGGAATTAAGGGAAGAAATAAAGCTACAATGGTTAAGTAGATGGTATATGTCCAAAAGAAGGAAGAGTAACGAATGGAAGAGCGAAAAGTCTCATAATCCAGAATTAAAAATACCATCCATTAATAATCCAAACTATATCAGGCCATGGTAGATTTTTTTACATATTTCCAAAGATTAAGAAGAATGTGGGAAAATAATTGCATTTGTGGAGGAATTGTAATATTTATCTAAAGATTGTTGTTGTTTATAATGGCACTTGTCATTGACAAGCCGGCTGCTAAAGAGCAAACAATGTTTGCGTATTTTGTATTTTCAGCGGCATCATTTAGAGGTGCAGAGTGTGAGTTAGCTACTCATGCGTCATAACCCTTTACAGAATGAACTTCCTTCTTACATTTCAGTCATTCATCCACATATCGTAATTTAGGCTTGGATCAGAGAACGATCACTTCTAAACTAGTACTCCTATTGGTATTACTCTCTACATGGAGGACTTTGTGACCACGGCAGATTTATACGTGCCATTATAAACGGCCACGTGATTTATACCCAGCGGCAGATATACACGTGATTTATACCCAGCCAACTACCTCACACGAAGGTCTTTGACTGGCGGGGTTCATTACTCACAACCCAAGGGATGCGCCCAACCGACAAGGCTATCTCTGCCTTCTATCTAAATGTAACAGTTATAGGTATATAACATTATCTAAAGGAATGAATAAGGAAAAGTTTTGGAACTAAAAAAAAGAATTTAAAGGTCTAAAATAATGACTTAAGCACAGTACTAATGGTGACAGAAGATTTTAAAATATTGAAAGATATCACGTAGAAAATCGATATTTTTTTTTCAACTATTTAAAAGTATTTTCTTTCCTTTCGTTGTAGTACGCACTTTGAAGAAATATAAAGAATTTTGTGAAGATTTTTTTGAAGCTTGCTCTTAAAACAGGTCGACAGGTTTAGGCAAAGATGATGAAGAAAACGGAGATTTATCACTTTGGGATTCGATGCCAATCGCCTCGAAGAGGATACCAGTTTGGTGAATTGGCCAATGTTACGGATAGATTACGATAAAGACAGCAGTTGTTGGTCACAAACAAATTCTGTCTAATATAACTTCGTTCAATGGTGACGAGGTGGTCGCCTGTGCACATGAAAAAGCCAAAATTCCTTTCAACACCTCCACAGGAAACAAAAAAAAATCGGCTAACACTAACCGACTACAATTTTTTTTAAAGTGGATGCATTTTCAGTGATCAACATGTTCATCAATGTTTAAAAGATCTAAGTTTACAATGAGATGGATTTCAAAATTTGTAAAAAGTAAAATTTCTAAAATAAACAACAAGAGAAAATTAAAAAAAAAATTCGATGGATATTCGAAGCTTTAATTTTTGAAATTGCATGTATAATTGTAAACGAATTTTTTTTTGTCTGACTTAAAGCATTCCTTTTTTGTGTTTTATCCGAAAAACTATTATTCCAGTTTTTAATTTTTTTTTCTTTCACGATAGTAAAAACGGAAATTCGAAGCATTTAAATAGAACACAACTAACTAAATAACAACTAATAATGGATTAAAAAGTAATTAAAAAAGCCTTTTTCTCTATTTTTATCAATTTTTTCCCATATTTAATTTTTTTTTTTTTTTTGCAACATTTGCAAAATGTTAATTATTATTTTTGAATATTTCTCATATGACTTCCTTTGTCTTACGCGGTATTACAAATTTAGGTAGTTCTGAAACACTATATTCTCTCGAATTTCCACTGATACCATAATTTTTGACAGTAAATGCCTAGAAAACAAACTTATCATAAATGTTGGTCGTTGAATGCATATACAAGTCAGTTAAATACAGAAATTCGCTGCGGAGTTAATATTTCGACAAAATCAAAAATAGAGCTTCAATATTCGCTACAAAACAACATACGAAGTTTCATTAACCAAAATCATTTTTTTTAGCTATCACATTTGGCTTTCGTAGCACATTTATATTCTAGAATATTATACTGTGTTAAACAGTGTTCTCGATATTGTATAATATTGTTAAATATACATTAACTTAATATAGTACAATATAGTGCAACATATTGAGTTATTTGGGATGCAAGTTATTTACAAATTGACAAACTTTCAACCCTTTGATAAATATCTATCAATATTTACAACTTCTGCATTTCTAATAAAACTCAATTCGAAATTTCATCACCTAGATTTTTATTTTTGACTTGATTTGTGGGCCACGGTGGCCTGATGGTAAGGTTTCGGCTTCGGAACCGGTGATTTCTAGTTGGAGACCCGATTCCATCGAAGAACCGTTGTGTAAGCGGGTCTGGTACACGTTATATCCGTTTGAACCAAACGTCCACCCGCTGATGTGGTGAAGCGTGGTGTGAGGAGGAAGTGTGCTACCTCAGGTGTCGTCCTCGTTATCTGACCGCGGCTCACAATTACGAGATCCGTCCTCAAAAAGCCCTAATGTTCCTTGAAAACATCACATTCACGAAACTAAACTAAACTAAACTTGAGTTGAGGTGAGTTGAATTTCAAGTGTTCAAATGAATTCAAAAAGATAATGTTTGACTGATACATTTAGACCAACATCCGATAGAAATCTACAAAAGACATTCTTCCAGCTCAAATCTCTTCATATTTGTTTTCACAGACAGATGGACATACTTTTAAAAATGAGTTTTTCCGACAAAGAGGGCTAAAATGTGGAGATTCAACAAAACTTTTTTTTTTGCAATATTTTCTCTTTGCATATTTCATACACGAGAAAATAACTGGCAGGAGTGGTATCTCCTAAACTTTTTCATAAATTCTCTAATAAATTGGCCATGCTACAGAACGTCTTACATGAAAAAAGTGTAAAAATTAACGAAATGTTAACTGTTAGCTCGAATTTAGCATTTTACCTGAATCCATCGAGTGATTCTTGGTGATTAACTCCTGGGAGGCAGTAAATAGCACAAAGAAAATGAATTTGCGCTTTAGACGCGTTTTTCTCAACCGATTGAAACTAAAATTTGACACAAAACTATGCTTACATTCACAAAATCCCATACCAAATTCAATATGTTTAAGTCATTGCATTTTTGAATTATCGAGTTTGCATATTTTTGAAATTACTGGCCGACAGACAGTCAACTCATGGAGAGATTTCACTCAAAATTTGATGAGTGTTTCTACTATAAATTTTAAATCTTTGTTCCAAATTTCGTTTATCTATTGAGCTTTTCTCGCATGTAATTTTAGTGTTAATTTAAATTCTTAGATGTAATTCCTTTGAATAGATTTTAAGTAAAATTTGATAGAAATATACACGTTTGTTATAAAGATCGTATACCAAATTTTAACCGTATAATTCAAAGCGTATGAGTTATTTTTATCAAACACAAACATTTTCCAGAAAATGTGTTTTTTAAACTTGCAAGAGTCTAAAACTCGGAAATCTGCCAAAATCTCGAATTCGATTTTTTTTTATTATAATTATATTTTCTCTAAACTACGTATAAAAGAAAATAATAAAAAAAGTAAGATATGTCATTGTCAATTTTTAAAAAAATCGATAGATTACGGGTCTCAAACGCGGAGATCTTTCAAAATCTCGAGTTCGAATTTTTTGATTATAATTATATTTTCTCTTTACTAAATGATAAAGAAAATAAAAAAAAAATAAGATATGTCATTGTCAATTTTTTAAAAAATCAATAGATTATGGGTCTCAACTCTATACTAGGTATATGAGAAAGTAAAAATGGTAAGATATGTCATTATCAATTTTTAAAAATCAATAGATTATTGAATTAATAGATAATTATTATTTCAGGAAATAAAGCTTTAGGATAAACTTAATATGTTCTTATATTTAAAAAAAAAATTATGTAATCTCAAAATATAATATGCCCTAATCAAAATAGGGCAATAACTTTCTTAGAAATGATACCTATTGATCTGCAACAGAGCTCTGATGGATCATAGCTTACAAGAAAAAGATTTGCTCACAGCTAAAGCCGACTTTCGTTTTTCTACCGCTACGGAGCAAAGACTTACTGAGGCTTCTCATGACGTCAGAGACAACAATTTGTATTCAATAAGAAGGGAAAAAACAACTCAGAAAATATTCCATTCAAAGATTTCACAGCTGGATGGTTGATTTGTAACTTTTCAACGCCACTTTTCGCATTTAGAATTTTTCTGTCGAATCGAATAATTTTTTCTTTGTCTTTTGCTTATATAACTAATGGTTTTAACATTCTTTCTCATGAAGTAAACAAAGGCGAAGAATTGTAATTGACAAAAAATACGACTGCATTTTTTACTGTATTATACGACTGTACGACTTAGAAAATATCTGTCTAACTGTGATATAGATAATTCAAACGCTTTGAGCTAGACGGTTGAAATTTAGCTTACGATTTCGTCATCAAATTTACAGATTTCCATCAAATTTTGAGTAAAATCCGTTCAGAGAAAGTTAATCTTTCCTACTGTTCGAATATAATTTAACATAATAATTACAAAACGGAGATAATTTGATAAAATTAAAAAATATTCAACATCTATAGTATAAACTTCAAATTTTGAACCTAATCCAACAAAATATTGACCTCCGGTCGATCTCTACTTTCAGAAACATGTAAACGCGATAGCTCAAAATGCAACTCCTTAAATGTATAGAATTTGGTATGAGATTTTGTGACTACAAGAGTAGTTTCGGGCAAACTTTTATTTCATTCGGCTCTAGAGAATATGTCTAAAACCCAAATTTGATTTTTTAATGCTTTTGACTGCATGGCAGGGATTAATCGCAAAAACGTTCGCCAAGGATGAGACTGAGACAATGGTATCAATAAGAAATGCTAAATTCACGCCAAAATTTGATATTTTGTAACTATTGTTAACCTATAAGGTGTTTACTGACGTGACAAGTTTGGTAGAAGGTACACGTGAAAGTTTTGTGGAGACCACTTCCGATTGTTGGAATTCTGTCTGTCCGTCTAGACGATAATTCAAAATTTCTAATAAAATTCGATACAAAAATAAATTTTATACAAAAAAAAAATTCGATGAGCATCAAAATTTATAGATTTCAATCAAATTTTGAACGAACAAAGTCCTGAAGAAGTCTGTCTAACCGGCAAGTAATACGATACCACAAGTAAATTCGATAACTGCAAAACCTAAAGAATTAGATAAGTTTTAACTAATAACGGAGATAAAATTTAATTCATAAATTTAGAATCTAAACGATGATTGATTCGTATTAAATTTTGTATAAAATCCTGCAAGATGATAATATTCTGCCAGTTTGTATTTTCACATATATGCAAATGCGATTGACTCACAAACGCAATGACACAAATAATTGTAATTTAGCATGTGATTTTGTCATTGCAATTTCTAATTTTATGCCAAATATTAGTTCCGTTCGAAAAAAGGGACTAAAATGCATGTTCGATCGGTTACTTGTGTATTAACCACATTTCTATTAATAATTGCCAAAGATTGGTCTCTACATCAGTAAAAATGCTAAATTCACAACAAAGATAAATATTTTGTAAATTTTTGCCAATATTATGCAAAGAATTTGTGGTCTTACCCAAAATATATAATATTATGCATAAGATGTAGGTTTTTACTCTTATAGAGAATAGGCGAGAAATATTTGGCGACATTACTTCTATTGGTGTTAAAACAAATCTGTTTAGACAATTTGAATTTTTTTAAAAAAAATTTAATGACTTAAAAATTAATTTTGTGAAATATTTTTTGGAATTCCTTTTGGAAAATATCAAATTAGTGTGTTTTTGTGTGTGGGGGGTGGTCATTTCAAACAGCTGTTTTTTTCGACTAAACCTTGTTCATCTATTGCATTTTCATGCGTAATTCTGAAATGCTTTCGTACAAAAGTAGTTTAAAACGGTGTTTTACGATTTTTATTTCAGATGAAATTTCTTTTTTTAATTTATAGAAGGTATATCTATATTTAACTTGTGGAATTAATTATTTCAAAAAAATTTGATAAGTTCAGTTTTCTAGGAATGATAGCGATTATTCTCTCACAGTTCTGTGTGTGTATGTGTGTGTTGGCTGGAGAGGGGGGGGTGATTTCAGAAGATATTCTAATTTCCGTTGATCAGAATTTTATTATAATTGCAAAATAAAACCAGCTGGAGTGATTTCCCCAAAACCTCTTCGCATACTCTGTAATAAAGATGTGAACTCAAAGAACCCCTTACTTGGCCCTGGTGAGTAACAGACATGAAGTACTCAGTTATATTAATGTCCTATTTTAAAGTAATGCTAGGGATATTTTGGGGAGGACCTCGTAATTTTGAGTCACGGTCAGATGAAGAGGACGACACCTGAGCTGGCACACCCTTCTCCAAACTTCCACACCACATCAGTGGAGGGAGTTTGATCCCGACAGATTTAACGTGCACTACATCCATGCAGTATTAACCCATTAATGCCTACTTTTCTAATTTTGGAACACCCCTCACTTCAAATCATTGTTTATTACATTTTTTTACCTAACATGTAGAAATTTCATTCAAAAATTCCAATTTTTTAATCTTAGGCATAAATGGGTTAAACGTTGGCATAAATTTAGCATTTTTACTGAATCTATCTTGTGATCTTTGGGAAGTATTTTCGCGATTCATTCCTGGAATGTGGTTAATAGTATCCAAAAGCAAATTTTTATTCTACATACGTTTCCTCAAACCCCTTTATTGAAAACATTTGACGCTTAACTGCATGTTTAGTCACAAAATTCAAATCTACATTTCTAACATTTAAGTCATTGCGTTTTTGACTTACTGTATTTATATATCTCTAAAATTATAGATCAACAGACGGTCAAATTCTTGTTGGCTTTGGCACAAAATTTGATAGGTGTCTTCACTATAGAAATTAAATATATATTGATCGCTACAGGTCAAAATAAATTATTGTAAAAGGTGCAAACGCGTTTATTCCAGTCAGCATAAAAATTGCAAAATACTCTTTATATATAGCAACATAACAGCCGCTGCCAGATAAAATATCATAAATTCAAATGAATATAAAAATACATAGAGACAACACGGAGATCAAATTCAAATTTTAAAAAAACATGAAACAGAACTAATAAAATAAATACAACTAAAATTACAAATACATCCACATTGCATACTGAATTTTATCCATCTGGCATTCTTAGCTTTTTAATTATTGTGGTAACAATATTAAAACAACCAGCCAATTTTGTTCTCAAATTTTGATAGAAATCTATAAATTTGGTAGACTGTATACCAAGTTCCATTCGTCTATTTTAAAGCGGCTTTGCTTTTTCTATGTGACAAACAGACAGATGGATATTTTCTAAAAATACATTTTTAGACTTATGGAAGCCTGTAACGTGGTGATCTATCAAAACCTTGAGTTCTAATTTCTTGATTATTGCAATATTCTGACAATAGCATGTATGTGAAAAAATAAAAAACTGAACTTAGTGCCTGAAACAAATTTCGAAATTGTAAATTTTGATTATCATATTTTTTTTCTATATTGTAGCTTAATATACAAATAAATAATAAATTATCTTATTAATCCTTTATCTAATCGTTACGCGGAGAAGTCTTGGCTTTGATAAGCTAAGCTTACTTATCCACGAATAGCAATTACTAGTTTTGGATTCCGTTCTATTATTAACCAATCATCACCTTGCTTTTCATTTTGATTAATCCGAAAACGAATATAAAAAGGAACACGATTTCGACACCTGTTGAGTAAGCGCGCTTCACCGACGAGTCTCGGAGAGAGAGAAAAAAAGAACGGAAACAGGTTAAGAAACACAGTGAACTCTTCGTCAGTTCCCGTTTAACTTCGGAAGGATCACCATCTGTTGCTGTTTGACCAGACTTCATTTAAGCATGACTGACTGTGATGTGATTATTGTTGGAGCAGGAATCAGCGGTTAGTTGGTTTCTCTTATTGATCGTTTCTATTTTAATCCGTCATTGCACAATGATGCATATTTTTACTGTCTATTTTGGCGTTTAAAATGATTTCTGAATAAATGAATTTATTAAATGAAACCTAATTAATTTTTGAGATAAAAATATAGTTTCGGGAAGGATATATTAAATGAATAGTTTTAAAATTTTTAAATAATTATAGTTAAATAATTTAATTTTAAAATTAACTTAAAAGAATTATTTTTAAGCATTCCTTACGTCAGAAATTCATTGTTATCCGTTTAACAATCTGTTTATATTGTTAAAAAATTGCACTATTAACAATAATTAAAAAAAGATTCAATTAAAAATTATTATGCATCTGATTTCAGGAGATCTTTTAAATGATGATTATTTTCTTAGCTATGTCATCTTAAAATGGAATTGTTTCTGAAGTTTGAAAAGTGATTGGTTTTTCTAAATTTTATTTTGAGACTCCATTTGCCATAAAAAACTAATTTATACGTTTGATGATGTTTAAAATAAAAGAACAAATCAGTGTCTTATTAAAAATATTTTCAATAAAAAATTATTTTTAATGGTTTTTGGAATAATTCTGTTTTTTAATTAGCGATGAAATGATTATTTTGTAATAAATATAACTCTGTAAGCATCAAATATTAGTCATACTATATATTACAGACGATAATTATAAAATCAATGTTTGAGCAAAGAAAGAAAAAAATAGTGACGTTAATGGAAAAAATATGCTATACATTCTTCTTTTTTTTTTTTACAAAAAAAAATCTTAAATCTATTTGTAATTTATTATAGAATATTTTCATTAAAGTACTCAAATGCTAAATTAATCGAGAAGAAAGAAAACTCTTTCTGAAGTGAAATGAGATAATTTACAATCTAATATAAATAATCTTATCAGAATTATCTCGAGGAATAAAGAATTGTTGGATTTTTTTTCAATGATTCTTAACACTGAATTTCTATTTATGTACTTTTTAAAAACGTCATTTATAAATTCAAAACTTAATGTCTTTTGAATTGATTCATTTGAATTCACTAAAAGTTATTTTTAATAAGCCCATTTACATGAAAATTAATTTCAAAATTATGTTCATTCATACATTTATCTTTTATGAATTAAGAATCAATAGCATCTAATTATTAAATTTTTAATAATTCGGATTTTTATCCCTTTTCTTCAAAAAAAAATTAATTCCTCATTATAATTTTTACCTTAAAATAAGATTCAATATCCAACTATTTAATATTTTTTATTTTACAATTTATCAAAAATATTAATTAATATTTTAAGCTGTATTTCCAAATATTTATATAGAATTTTCTCCTTCACCTTCTAAAACTTCTTATAATAAGAAAAAATATTTTTGTAGCTAACATGCATTTCAAAATATACATAGTTAAATTTTATATTCATTTTTAATTAAAAATTTTATTTGACACTCACTTTTATAGTGTATAGTGCATTTATTACTCAAGAAATAACTATGGGTCAAATTTCTTTACTCTATGTCCAGCATTCTACATTTTGAAGAGTTTAAACCACTTATTTTTGCATCGCGTATAACACGCGACGCATCCTGCAACTCAAAGCTATTATTCAGGCTATAAAAATCATCACGTTAAAAAGAAACACAATTAGAACATCCAGTATGAATCAGGAATTAAAATTCATAAAGAATCGGAGAAATTTAAATTCAGTGAATCATTTCTTCACTGCACGTGAATAAGAGTTAGTGTTTGTATGTCATATGGAACTAGCGAAAATGGGTGAACACCTATGAATATTAAACGAACTTAGAACGTGTTCAGAATTTCTGTCAAAAAAAGTTGATGCATTCGAAAGATATCTCACAAAAACATTTCCGAGTTTTATTTGTTGTGAAAGATACTTCATATAAAATAACTATTATTCTTAAAATTATTTTTTAAATAATTATATTTGAAGAAATTTCCAAAACAATGAATTTATTTTTGTAAGCATCAAATATCAGTTTTGCTATATATTCAGCAAACGATAATTACAAAATTAATAATTCTTAAAATTATTTTTAGAATAATTCTTATTTGTTAATAATAAAGAATTCAGAATTGTTGGATTTTTTCTTTCAATGATTCTCAACACTGAATTTCTATTTAGTTACTTTTTTTAAATTCTATTTACAAATTCAAAACTTGATTTCTTTTGAATTGATTCATTTGAATTCACTAAAAGTCATTTTTAATAAGTGCATTTACATAAAAATTAATTTAAAAATTATGTTCATCCATACATTTATCATTTATTTTAAGAAATTTCACAAACAATAAATTTATTTTTTTGTAAGCATCAAATATCAGCTTTAGTTTATATTCAGCAGACAATAATTACTAAACCAATAGTTTCCGAAATGAAAGAAAACAGCGATGTAAATAGAAAATTGGCGTATTTATATATATATATATATATATAATTGATGATATTTATAGAGACTATAGAATAATCCAAATTAAACAGATATTTAGGTATCCCCAGTGAAAAAGTGTCTAACGGATTTATTTAGAACTTTAGAACGGAATGGATATATAAAATTTTGTGTTCATAATTTCCTAGGTATGCAGTAATGACAACAAATAGTGGATATTCTGGTGGATATGTGATAAAAGGGCTGAATTGTACATATTTTTTTTTATTTCTAGGAAAGTACTGGCAGCGATTTTTTCTCATGAAAATATTAAATTTTTTTAAATATGCATGGGCACTATGGCAATCACATTTATTATTGTGTTCATAAAATGTAATCACAGTTTCTGTCTGCATTGTAATTGGATTGCGACTATATCCAGTTTTCATAGCAAAATTTACATTCCTTGCCAAGTCCATAATTATTCATCTAAGGTGCGCAAAAGCAAAAACATCTCTCACACAAAAAAGCACAAATTTACAAAATATATATTATCATTTTTTTTTTTTTTTGAATTTTTCATTGACACCAGATATTATTTATACATCTCAATGTTAGAATAAACGAGAAATTAGAATAAACATTATGATTATTTTTAGATACAATAGAAGGTTAATAAAGAAAGAAAAAGAAAAATTTCGCAATGAGTGCGATATAATTAGCTCCTTTTTGTATTCGTCGAAACAAATAACGGTAATTGCAACTGAGAGTTCGAAGAATATATATCGATCAAGGCTGCACGTGGTGTTATTGAGAAAACATTAGCTGGCTGTAATGGTATGAATAATTTGGCATGCATAATCCCTTTAGAGGAGAAACTTTCATTTTGTAAATCACCATTTTACTCATTAGAAGGATCATTAGATTCTGAATTGCATGCGATATTCGTTTTATTTATTTAAATAATAATAATGGTATAAATAATAAGAGATTGTTAACCTTTGATGTCAATCAGATAAGTACATTGAGTTAAAAATGCTTATAATTTAATCAGGTGGGGAAAAAGGAGGTACTCCAATTATTCATGTTTGCAGAAAACCGGTGGTAGCACCAAGAGCTACCTCTATATTGCAACAAACTAATAAGACAAACAGCTCCATCGCTTGAGTTATCGTGATGACTAACGACTGGAGCTATATCTTTCTGACACGAAACGAATAAGTTTTTATTTTTACAACTTGATAATACATGTAATGCCAAATTCACCTAATTGGAGCTAAATCCTTTTTGTAGCAAACCGTTCAATTACGAAATATTAACATTTGTTGCAAATTTAGAATTTTTACTGAATATATCGTTTCATCTTTGGCTAGTTATTTGACGATAAATGTGAGGTATTTGGTTAATAATATCCTAAAATCATATTTGTATTTTAGACACGTTTATTCTAAAGTACTGAAACAAAGATTTGACTAGAAACTGTAATTTATAGTCCAAAAATTCCGTATGAAATTTGATATATTTAAGTCATTGTGTTTTTGAATTATTGCTTTCACAAGCCAGATTCACCCTTTGTTGGATTAAGATCAAAATTTTCAAAATGTCTAGACGATAGAATATTTACTATCTATCGAATCTTATCCAACTGTCTTCATTTTGTAATTATAGTGTTAAATTATATTCTAATTGCCGGATAGACGAACTTTCACAGAGCTGATTTTGCTCAAAATTCAATGGAAATATAAAATTTGATGTAAAGACCGAATACAAAATTTCATCCATCTTGCCCAAAACGTTTTTGAGTTATCTTTGTTATAGACAGACGAACATTTTCCAAGAATCTGTTTTTCGATCTCTTTCCGATCCAAAACGATCCAAATCCAACAAAAGATTGAACTTTTGTTGGTGTACTTTCAGAAGAATGTAAGTGTGATAATTCCTAGGCGCAATTATTTAAATGTGTTAAATTTATAATGTTAATTTGTGACTACAGTGGTATTCTGTATCAAATTTGTGCTTAAGTTGATTGGAATTTTTTTTGTCTAAAATACAAAATTGAGTCTCGGCTATTAGCCCCATGCCAAGACTTATTAGCCAAAACGCCGCCAAGGACCACACGATAGATTGAATAAAAATTCTAAATTCACTCCAAAGAGCATTATTTCAAAACTATTGTTCGCCTTTATCATACAAAATAAATACAGCCTTATCAAAGATTAAAAATTTTACACAGATTGAGGATAACTTTATTAAAGAGGATGCGAAAAGGTTTTGGCCGGAAAATTCCGCTGTCTTTCTTCCGAATGAAGTCAAAGCTGAACTGACACACTAATTTACTTGTATGATCGCGTACTAAATTGCAATTATCTGTTGTGACATTTTACTTCATTGCATTTATTTGTATGAAATTGTACATACACCAACAGATGGCCAACCCGCAGACTGATTCGCTTCAAAATTTAATACCAGTTTATTCTTTAGATATTAAAACTGCACATAATTGCAGTTTTAATGTAATACGAAAAATAATACAATCATAAAAATTGTAATAGATTTTTTAAATTTTAATCTTGTTCGAATATGAAATTATTTTTAGTTTCGATTCCTATTTCTAGTTCCGTTTCCATACTTAGTTTCGATTTCTCTTATATTGCTAATAATAATTATATATATAATATAAATTTTTAACCTTTTATGCTCATTTATATTTAGAGAGAAAGCGAAAATTTCTGTGAGTAGATTAACTTCAAAATTGGATGGATATCCATGCATTTGTTGTAAACAGCTTTAGATCATTGAGACTTTGTTATCATATTCACAGACACACATATGTAATTAAAAAAATATGGGGTTTTCTGAAAGCTAAAGCGGGAATTTCATTTTTTCCCCTATTTTCAGAATATGAAAAAAGCTTGGAAAAGAGGCCAATGTCAAATCGGATACTTTTTCTAAATCATTTTTAGAAGATTTCTGTTGGTAATATATGAAAGTTATTTTGCTAACCAACTGAGACAGATATGAAAATAGTGTACTTACTAAAATAAATGTATGAATGACCGACGTCTATGGAAAATGTTTCATTGAAGACAACTAGAAATGATTTGAAACAAATGATTTGGAATCTGTAAAAGAAATATATTCTACGGTGGATTTCCATTGTTAAAATGTTCAGAAATTTGAAAGGTAAAATATAAAATTTTTCTCGCATTTGAAGATTGTTCAGTATATTAATGAATATGTATTTTAATGTCTAAGATATATAATGTTTGATAAATTATTATTAGTGTATGTGTAAAATACAATTAAACAAGGCAATATATTTGTATTCATTAAATATCAAACTACTGTTAAAATAACAGATAATCTAAACACTTTTGATTTAGATTAGAACTGTATAACTAACGAAAGAGAAATAATTATAAATTTCCTGTCTCAGGTTTGAGTTCTGCCAAACTGCTGAGGGATTACGGGATCAATGTTATTGTGTTGGAAGCACGTGACCGAGTTGGAGGACGAACGCTTACGAAAAGGGTAAGGAGCAATCAATTATTTTCCAATCCATTTTGTTTTACATAAAAAAAGAGGCCATTTACCGTTAGACTTGTTATTCTATTCTATTCTGTTTAGTGAAGGGGGAAAATGTCATTTTGACTTTGACCTCATCTTTTGGCTCGTATGAAAATGAGGTCATCTTAGTATTGATATTGCTTTATGAATTGTTAAAAAGAGAAATCTTTGATTTCGATCTTTCAAAAAGGCATTATGATTTTGATAAGACCTTCTATAATTGTTATGGGATTTTTTTTTATTGTTTACAAATAATAACGGCCCCAATGCTTAACCAATCAATGATTTCGACCTCTTCGGAAAATGCTTATATAAATTATCATTACTTCTACTAATTACTCTAAATTACTTATTACTCCTAACGAATAAATTCGACATAAACCAAAATATTCTATTTTCCCATGGTGAGTATACTCATCAAAAACAGTTAACTGGTTAGAAACTATTTTTGTGGTCTTATAGCATAAAACATAATCAGGGTAATTCAACATGGATATAGCGATTACAAACGACTATAACTATTTGATAAAAAAAGAGTTTATCGATAAAAAGAGCATATATGCATAAAAAAAGATGCTCTATGTGACTTCCCTTGGTCACATATCTAGGCGATAGTCCATTTCACGCCTTACATTCTCAAACACGCCTGCAGTCACATGCAAGCACATTATAAATGAGTACTTTAGGAAGCACATGCACATGTATGTACTCCCCAAATGTTTCTCACGCCCAAAACAATTTAGAAACTCAAAGAACGCATTTGTAATGTGATTGAGTGTGACTTCAGGTGTGCTTCAGAATGTATGGCAAGAAATTGACTACCGCCTCGCTATTGTCCGTGTGACCAAGGGAAGTCACATACAGCATCTATGACGTATGCATACAAAATTTTGATGGACCATTTACATTATGTATTTATCTTATCGATAAACTCCTTTTCATTAAATAGTTATAACCGTTTGTAATCACTATATTCATTTCGTATTACCTTGTATACTTATATACTTTATTAAAATACTTAGTTTTAAATTACAAAATAAATTTTTTAACCATCATTTAATTGGTTACTATACAATCAAAATTCTCCTTCATCCCTGTACCTGAATTAAAACTTCAGAAAAGATTCTGTTCTCAGAAATGTAGAGACATTAAAAATTTTCTGTAGTAGTCAGAATAACAGGAAAAATCTGAGTTTAAAAATATTTTTTTACCAACTTGAAAGACGAAGTAGTTACCTGTAAGGCAAATTAAATGTTCTTTAAAAGTCCTTCACCTCATTAACCTTCTCCGAAATTATCGTCAGCCATATGATTATATACGCAATACCTCCTCTGATTGTTAAAAGGATACAAAACCAAAGAGAAGTTAACAAAATTTATTTAAGTAATGTTATCAAAGTGATTAAATCGTAAAGGAAGTAACCATGAAAACTCGTAGAATCGTGCATATTTTTCAGATTGCAAAATTCACTGCGCAATGATATAATGAATAAAATGTATTTCAACCACCGGGAATAAAGATGTTATTTCAGCAAATGCCTTCCATTGATTTGGCGTACAGTAGTTACGCAATATCAACCTTTGGAAAGAATTTCGCATTTTTTCTGGATTTGTCTTGTGATCTCTTAGCCAGTTTTTATGCTTAATTTTGGCATACGGTTAATAGCATCCGAAAATCGAATTTTCTCAACTGAGCGAAAAAAAGTTGCGTTCTCAAGTTTTACTGTTTATATTTTTTTGAAATTACAAACCAACAGACGGTCAACCTCTCGCTGGATTTGATTAAAGATTTGATAAATGTCTACACTATAGATATTAAATCCGTGCGACGAATTTGATCCGTCCATCTCTTTTCGTTTTCTAATTATCATGTTATTTTTAATTGAAAAGCCGGGTTGACACATTTTCTCGAAATGGTATTTTCTTGAAATTTGATAAAAATCTACGAAATTTAGTATAAATACCTATACTATATTTCATTTGTGTAACTCAAAACGTTTTGAGTTATCTTTGTTGTAGACAGATGGGTGTACATTTTTCAAAAATATGTTTTTCGAGCTATGGGGGTTCGAAACTTAAATATTTGTGGAAATTTCGAGTTCAGATATTTTGACGGTTTTCTATATACAACGCACACGTGAAAGTAAAAATACTCATTGATACAAAAACCGAAAGGGTATGAAATGTGGTTAAACTTCTTGTTATAAAATAAAAGGGTGTATTTGATTCAGAATCTATACTTATAGAAGAAGATGTATTGTCATGTAGTAGGAACTCATGAACACGCAGGAAATAGAATTAAACCAATGTATTAACTCAACTCTGAACTGAGAACACTATGGGTGAGATATCATCAAATTTTATACCAGTAGGGAAAGTTCCTGAATATTTTTCTGGAGACAAAAAGAAAAATCCAGATCATTTATCTGATAAACTAAGGAAAAGTCCAGAATCTTCTGGAATATGAAATAAAGGAGAAATAAATCAAGGAAAAATATGTACACAAATTTTAAATCTACCGGGGTTCGAACTCACGATCTTTTGACTACAAGTCCAGTGTAATAACCAATCGACTATAGAGACTCGATAGTTTCTTTCCAATGCGGCAATATAAAATTAATAATAAAAAGATTACCAACTCTTATTAATATTTCCATTACCGGAGGAGAAACTCATCATTTGCCTTGTATGTGTATTTATAACTTATCAGAGAAGATGACCTAGATTTTAAACATTAATTCAATTTTTAAATTATGCTCTCTATAATAATGGTAAAAATTAATTTCTGTTATTTCCTTTACAGAGCCCAGAAGTCAATTATGTCGATATTGGAGGAGCTTATGTTGGACCCATGCAAACTAACATATTAAGAATGGCAAAAGAGCTTGGCGTGGAATTATACAAAATCAAGGAAGACGCAGATCTTCTTCTGTACAGAAATGTAAGTTTATATTCTTTTCTGACATAAAATCAATTTCTTTAACAATAGACACGGCCTGGTGGTAACGTCTCGGCTCGTGAACCGTAGAGTTTCAGGTTCGAGATTCAATTTCTCTTAAGAACCGATTTCACCTAAGAACTATCGTGTAAGGGAGTCTGCTGCACCTTAAATCCGACAGGGCCAAACGTCCTCCAGTTCGGGTGGTGTGAAGAGCGGGTGCCAGCTCAGATGTCGTCATCTGCCAGCGGTTCAAAATTACAAGGTCCGTCCTCAAATAGCCCTAGTGTTGTTTTGAAAAGGGACCTTAATATAACTAAACTAAATTTAAACAATAGACGGGACCGCGGTGGCCTGGTGGTAAGGTCTCGGCTTCGGAACCGGAGGGTTTCAGGTTCGAGACTCAATTCTACCGAAGAACCGTCGTGTGAGGGGGGTCTCTTGCACGTTAAATCTGTCAGGACAAACGTCCACCCGTTGGTGTGGAGAGGGGGGGTGCCAGTTCAGGTATCGTCTTCATCGTCTGATTGTGGTTCAAAATTACGAGGTAGGTCCCAGAATAGCCCTTATGTTCCTTTAAATGGAACGTTAATATAACTAAACTAAACTGAACAGTCGACATAAGCTCGGTAAACTGTAATGGTTCAAAACGCGGAGTAGACTTCCGCATACCCTTGAAGAATGAAATGGAATCTCAAATATACTTGGTTTATAATTATTTAATTCTTGGAATGGTAATTACAGCTTATGAATAGCAATTATTTTTTTGCAATGAAATCAATTAATGATCTCAGAATATGTATCAGAGTTTGATTCGATTTCATTTTGGAATGCATAGAACTTCCTGTAGGGCGTAAAAGAATGCGAATACGGATGTGAAAGCATATCTCGCATTTTACAGCACAAACTAAGACAAACATTAGTTAGATGACAAATGCAATAATGTTTCAAGGTGATCATGTTGCCATATTTATGGGACTTCATTTAATAAATTGTCACATTAATGCATTTAAACTTAGACTGAACATTAAGCTAAGATCTTTAAATTAAAAATAAGAGTACACAAGAGAATATTTAATACAAGGCTAAAAACATACAGCGAGAGCAAAAATAAACGAAATGGTTTCTATTTTATGAACTGTGTTAGTTAAAAGCAAAGTAGGATTTAGACTTTTTGCGGTTTGGGGCAAGGAACATTATGAGTTACCCTTTACCTTTCTTCTTCTGAATACATCCATTTAGATTTCAATACATTTTTAAGATGTTAATGAGCTAATTTTTTTTATTTCGAAAAAATGCAGGTATTTTCATTTATTTGCTTACAAGGACTCGTGGTTATACGCATTTAAGGTAACCGAGAACGTTCAAAGAAAAAATTTAGAAAAATTGGATTTTTCAAAAATTATTTTTGGTTTTTAGATGTATTGTCAATTGTAAATACTATAAATACAAAACAAATATTTGAAATTATAATATATATAATTTTAAAGTAAATTTTAATGAAATTTAATCAAAATGGTTAACACTCTAAGTAAAATTGTAATGCATCAATCCTATTTTTCTTTGGACTCAAGTTATAGATTATAATGATGAATGAAATGAACGAAAATCCAAAAAAAATCTTGAGATGTAAAGAATTTACGGGTAAAAATAAACGCATATATGCACTTTTTCTATTAAATCACAATTTTTCGAAAAACACCCATGAACGAAAAAGTGTTTCACCAACAATAAAACTTTAGATTCATTTCATTGCCCATATTTTTTAAATCACTCACTGAACTTTTTATATAAATACCTTTATTCGTTTTTGTGATATAATATTAAAGGTGGAGACTTTTTACGAAAATTAAAGTTTTGAGAAAATTGAATTCAAAGGCAAATTTTACTTGTAAAATATGTGATAATGGTTGATAAGTCAGGCCTTCTTTTTCTTAGAAAAGATAAACTGTTTTGCAAAGAGGGAAGTCTCAACTACAAGAAATAATAATAATAAAAAAAAATCGCCAATGTGTTCGATAACCAGCGTTTTTCGACGTAGTCGGATACCTTAAGTTCGTATTCAATGATATTTAATCAAATGATGGCATTTATAAACATTATATTAACTTGATGAATGTAATAAAGCAGAAATATACTTGACCAATTATGCTTCACGAACCATTCATATTCTTTTAGTACTTTACATTTCACAAAATCTGTAAGTTTCTTAAATTATTTATTAGGTAATTAGAAAAATAATTTTTTTAATGTTTTTGATAGCAGACCCAATCAGCTAGAAGCCATAAGATTTATTTAAAAAAATAGGTAAATATAGCAGTGGTACCTTAAATCGATTTGCTTTTGGTCCCTTTGTGTTCCATGAAGGTTAGGTTTAAATTAGGACCGGTTACAGTTATTTATATTTGACAGTATAAATGCTAAATGTGAATTAAATAAGAAAGGAAAAATCGCGAAAGAAGTGAATACGAAACGAAAAATATTGTATATTTTACTGTTGGAGATTTGAAACTTTTATACAAAAGAAAAAAAATATCTTTTCTAGGAAATACTCAAAATTTATTTTTATAAGTATTATGAATTGTATCAAAATGTTAAAGGTAAAAACAATTTCGTTCCATAATAATTGATTAATACATACAAATGCGAATAAAAATGAATGCAATCAAAATATAACTTGAAAAGTTTATTAAATTGAAGAATTCAGCATAAATGTCTTTAAATACTTGAAACGGAGGTCTCTACTTTAATGATATGTACAATAATTAAATTATTAGTCGCTAATTATTAATTCTATTAAGGTGGGTGAATGGATTTCCAATGCGAAGCAAAACCATTATTTAATCATTAGGAAGATATTTTAAGGGATTCTTCTCATCAGCACCAAAAAAATGTTTAGCATTTTTTAAAACCTTTTTTACTATTTTCATATCATTAGATAGTGGAATTTTTGCAAATTTTTGTCCGATGACACAATTTTGTCTTGCTTGTAGAGAAATCGACCATTATTCTTGAGTTTTTGACTTAGTTCTTGATTTATTTTTCCTATACCTTCAATAATTTCTGTATCAGAAATTAAGATAGTTCTCCATATTCTATCATCCATATGAATATAGTTATATAGTTCTCCATATGAATATCAATCGATTTATGTCTATTTAACATTCTGACTATGCATTAAATTTTAATATTCAGAATAAGTATTGCATTTTAGCATCCTGAATATGCATTAGATTTTAACATCCCGAATATACATTAGATTTTAGCATTCAAAATATGCGTTAGATTTTAACATCCCGAATATGCAATGGATTTTACCATCCAAAATAAATATAACATTTTAACATCCTGGATATGTGTTAGATTTTTAATTATTTTTATTTTCGAACAGGGCCAGAGAATACGTTTCGGACCTTGTGATGATCCCAAGCGAGACTTCTTCGCCGATCTGGACATAAACACTATCAGCTCACTCATCGATAAGATGGGAGCAGAAGTAAGTAGAATTCTCTTCCTCAAGCAGTGGCATATTTAGAAAAAAAAATCATGTTTAGAAACACGCTAACAAGAATACTCAGAATACGAGTAAAATAATATGCTAAAATACCATTTGGATTGTCGAAAGCGGATGGTTCTGTGATTTTATATTATCTTTACACACGATATTAGACAAATTTCTATCCTTTATCGCTTTCGCAATTTTAATTTCTGCAGAAAATGAGCAGCAGTGATCTTTCCAAACTTCTCGAATTTTCTTTAATAAATTATGAACATTTATTTATTATCTTTAATAAGTAAGCAGAATTATCTTTAATAAAATGGTATATTATTAATAATTTTTATTAGAAAATAATAATAACGAAAGAGAATTAGAATACAATATTTGGCAATTTATTGTTGATACGCAATTAATGCACATGCCCGAATATGGAATATACGTTTTGATCTTTTTCTGGAAAATTAAAACCTTATTTTGATATCGAATTATAATTGAAGTTACGAAATAGGATATCATGAATCGTTATGCTTTCAAATTATTGCATCTACATGTTTCTGAAAGTACAAGCCGACAGATGGCCAACTTCTGGTTGAATGTGGCTCAAAATTTGTTAAATGTCTACATACATTAAAACTGTATACCGAATTTTATTTATTTACCTGTCTTTATTTGCATTAATAACATTTTTAATTTGCATTCAAACAGCCGAACAGCCTTTCTCGGAGTAGATTTTGCTCGAAAATTGATAAAAATCCACAAATTTAATCACTTCTCTTATAAATTGCTTTGAAAAAAATTGCAAAACATCATCAAATGTTTTTTTTTTAAATTTTATTATTAAATCCAAGGAAACGAAACAAAACAAAATATGTAAGTTTTAAGTTGAATTTTTAAGGGTGTAAAAGCATTTAGTTATAATATTAGTTTACTAACCCGAGTTATCTCGGGCAAATGAAAAATGTTACATATTAGTCTTTGCATGATAGTTTTTGAAACGAGGGACAATAAAAACTGATATTTAACATTTTGTTCGCTGATATCTGGTTTCTTTTCTTGCTGGTTAACCTCTGGAATCTCTTTTACGGGAGCACAAAGTACATTATCTCGTTGGATTTGATTTTTTTTTCAGTAGTAGGAATCATTATCAGAAAAATTCTCGCTTTCGCTGTCTTGCATTATCGTTATTATTTTACTTTTTTGAAAGCAAATACCCATTTTTATATACTACTAATCCACAAGCAGTCGTATACTATACAGTAAGGAAAACACGAGACCGATTCCGCCAAAATAACAACAAAACCAACGAAACTTGGCAAACTGCCAATCAAAGCTGAATATTTCCTTTCATTTCCTCCAGGCAGAGTAAAACCATAACAAAACAAATCACACTGACACATTCTGCTTCGCCCGAGTTTTCCCGGAATAATAATTAACTGCAATATATATGAACCGGAGATGACTCGGGATAATCAGCCAAGCGGTTAAAGAATAGACGCTGTACCGAATTTCATGCTTTTAGTTCAATGGTTTCTTTGTCGTCTTTAATTCATACGAACAGGCTCCAAAAATGTGTTTTTCGATCTTAGGAAAGTCTAAAACATGGAGATTCATCAAATATCGAATTTGTAGTTTTCTTTACCATTAATGCACTTTCTTGTATTTATCATATACTAGAAAATAAAAAATAATTAAATATGATATAAAAATATATCATCTTCAGTAACTTCTTACGGAAAATGTGTTGAGCCTGTTTCTTTGTTGGAGATTATTATATGTAACAAATCCTTACTTTCAAGAAAGCTACTTAATTTCAGAAGAAATTTTTTTAAAAGCATTTTGAAAGGAATTGGTGGAATTTAATCTACGTAATATTTTTATATCTCTTGGGAAATTCTTGTCATAGGTGAGTAGCTGTGTTTATCTTAGTGCTAGATGTCACATGACCACTTTGAAGTTAACTATTTTAATTCTAAACAAACAATGTCTCGTTTGCACAGCCATATACAGTTGATTGAGAAGTCAGATTTAAACAATTGTAGGGTAGTATTAAAATCTGTCTCCTGTATATTTGTAAAACTTAAGTAAGATAGTTTTCCCTTCAGTTTAAGATTTAAACCTATACAAAACTGAATTTGACTGCAATCTTCTTATTATAATAGAGTAATAATTTTCCTATTTTTTTACATAAAAAATGAATATAAAGAAGCAGTATATTTTTTAATGTAAATTCAATTTCTACTTAGGTTAAGAAAGAAAAAATTTTATTTTAATAATTATCAAAAAAAAAATTATTAACTATCAAAAAGTTATTGACTTTTGTAACAATTAAACTCGTATTCTTCACCTTCACGCGAAAAATATTGAAATCCTCGCATTTTACAGATCGAGCCTGTTGATTTCAGTTTCCATAACAAACTGCAAAAACTCTAATTAAAAATGAAATTTAATTAATGAATTAATATTTGAAAACAAACTGCATTAACATCGAATATCATCCACCACAATCTTTAAAAAATGCATTAGAGCCTATTTGGGTGAATACAAAGTATTTTATTAGTGATTGAAAACTTAAACAAGATATATATAAGGGAGAATGTGAACTAATAGTAGGAATTGAAAAAAAGACGTTTAAAAATGATTTAAATGCCACAAATTTTACTTCAGATTCTGTCTAAAACTCAAAGTTCACTCCGGTTTATTAAATGCTAGCATATTTTTTAAAAATTATTTATTTATAATGTAAAAAAATTAAAAAATTAAGCTTAATGGAAAAGTTTTTGCTGTATAATTGTAATTTGATAAAAAAAAAATTAATAAGGTAAAATAAAGAAAATTATAATTCGGTGAAATTTCTACAAAGTTACGCGATGTAAGGCCCTGTGCGTCATGCATTAATTAGAAGATTTAAATCTTTTATTTCCAAATCCCCCCCTCTTTATTTAATTCCTTCCCGTGCAAGAACGTGTCTGATCATACATCGTATTGTAGGATTTTTTTTATATTTAATTAAGTAATATAGTCAAAGTAGCTATTAATTTAAAAGAAAAAAAATGTTTGAATATACTGAAATACCAAATTCGTTTTGTTCTCACATGAATGTAAAAAAATAATTCTAAATCGTTATCTAATTAGGAGATTAGATCGATCCGTAGCTCAAGGAGTTAACTTTTCTAACTTTTTAATACATTTAAAAGTACGAGCACAACATGTTAACCACAATGAACATTTAAACAATTTTTCTGTTCATTTGATGTGTTTACATATTTTTGCTCAGCTGGTCTTAAAAAAGAATAATATTAGAAAATAAATTAACAAAAAATAATTTATTCTGATAATATATGTACGAATAAAAAAAAATCGCCTGATGATTTCTATTAAAAATCGTAGGACGATTACTTTTTAAAAAGTCTGATCTATTAAAAAATCGTCTGCTGGTTTCTGTTAAAAAATTGCCTGCTGATTTCTATTAAAAATCGTCTGATGATTACTATTAAACAAATCGACAGGGGATTTACATTAATCAGAAGAGATTAACCACTTGAAAGTTTCTTTCTTTCTTTTTTTAAGCTAACTTAAACTTTCACTCCCAACGGGAGAAGAATCAGCTTTTCCGTTTCAAGTTCATTTTGCTTTATTGTTGGCTGGACGCATGATTGATTATTAACTTTCGCTAATGCGTTGCGCATGAGTAATATTCTAATTAACTGTGATATAAGTAAATTTCATCCCTCAATGAAGATTCGAGAAAAAAAAAGTATCACTTAATCAGTTCTTAGTTTCACATTAATTTTTTTCTATAATATTTTCATTTATTTTTTAATAAAAGTCTAATTTTCTAATATAAAAAGAATTCTACGAAAGAATTAAAATGCAAAATTATGTTGTTGGGAGAAAATGTCTGATTTTCAGTTAAGGTTATCAGAACACGTCCGCGGAATTTTTTAGAAAAATGTAGGCATACTTAAAGATATTTATAAGTTTAAGATTATTAAAGATTAACAATAAAATATCAATATTTGAATTAAACATTAATAAGTTTTAAAAATTGACATTTAATAGCATAAATTAAACACATTCTTTAAAAAGTTCTTTTCTTATAAAATTAGTAACACCAACTACTATTATTCTCATCTGAACAAAACTTATACCTAAATAAACTATATAGTCTTCTGTAGAGTAAGAATACAAGCGTATGGTTATAGTAATAAATAAAAATTTTAAAACCATCAAAGATTTATCATGAAATGTTTAGTAAATTTATGACGTTATTATTCAAAAAATAGGCTGTAAATTAAAAACTATTGATCTAAATAGTTTAATTAACTCCCTATAAAACGGTATAGAGTCTACCAAATTTAATAATAATATAATAATTATATTTTGTGTTATTTGATTGAAATGAGAAAAAAATTAGTAAAAATCAATATCGAGAAAATGCAGTTAAAGTATACAGTAACGGATTTAATAATAAATTATATGTGTACAAACTTAAAATTCACCACATTTATAGTTTATACCTTCTTCCTTCTCGGCTTTTAATAATTTTTTTCTTTTTAAACTATTTTATTTATTTTTATTTTCATCAATTTCTAGTAATTTTTGTATTTGGCAATGAATACCACCTAGATTCATATATTCTGACTTTGTTAAGATAATCTGACTGTATTTGCACTAGGATACACTGCAATAACCTTAAGGATATTCAGTATTCTTATAAAACCTACGTTAAATTGTATTACAGACATAAATGTCCCTCATTTGAGCGTTCGGAGATCAACAAAGACATCTTGGGTACAAATTTCTAAAAAACACTGTTAAAACTTTTACTGGCATTTTGCGTTTTTTCATGCAAAATTTTTTCCGTATTTAAAGCTAAATTTCTGTTTATACAAATTTTTAGCCTGGTTTTGACCTTTTAAATAGGTGCTTCAGGTTATTTAAATATCTACTTCCGGTTTACCGATCATCATGAAAAGATTAATGATTTCTAATTGATTAGAGACAAAATTAAAACTTTTTTGGATAGCTCAAAGACATCTGTCCAATAAAAGAATTTTTTAGATAATCGACCGTTTCAATGTGTTCAATAC
This sequence comes from Argiope trifasciata, assembly GCA_026543055.1. Taxonomy (NCBI): domain Eukaryota; kingdom Metazoa; phylum Arthropoda; class Arachnida; order Araneae; family Araneidae; genus Argiope; species Argiope trifasciata. The sequence continues at coordinate 682,265 of JAPMOQ010013041.1, read as the reverse complement.
CTTAGTTAACTATAAAGACTAATATTTTGGAACTCGAAACCCATCTTCAATTATTTAAAAAATTAACTTTTTTTCAAAATTTTCTTGCCAAGTGTTGATTTTTCTTTAGAGAAAAATTACGATAATTTTAAAGTAAAAAAAAAAATATCGAATTTTTAATCAAGACTTTTAATTACAATTTGAATTACACCAAGAAATCATTACAAAAATCTTAAGTCAAAAGACGAATGATACCATTCTTTCATACACCGAATGCTGACTTTCGAGCAGGGCACATACTAAAAAAAATTTTAAAAGAATGTGAAAGTCAAGTTTCTATGTCCCTGTAGGAGCTTTTTAATTAGTTAGCAACAACACTCATATAGAATTCATCCTACAATATTTGCAAAAGAAAAAAATGAAAAAAGAACCAGTTCCTAATTAAAAACAATTAAACTTTATATTTCACTTAGTATTTCTCATTCGCATACTTTGCCTTGTTCATGCTTTTGTTTTCCTTTCTAGATACCTAATGACGCTCCTTGGAAAGCACCAAAAGCTGATCAGTGGGACACTATCTCCTTTGACACGTTTCTCAAGAAACATTGCTGGACTCGGTAAAATATTTTTATTTCGTGAATTAGTTTGAATAAGCTGCGAAAGCAAGTAATAGTAATTTAAGAGAGCTGGGACATTTTCAGTATCAAAAATTATCGAAATTTGATTTGAAAATAAATATGTACATATATATATAGATTGAAATTAATTAATATAGGTGAAGGACAATTTAGAGTACATAAAAAGAGAGAGCTGTTTTTATCATACGAACATGTCAAGTAATATTATATAAAAAATATTAACTGTTTCTTAAAGTACTTAGGTTAATCAAAAAGTTAGTTCCATTAATTCGTAAAAAATTTGCCAGAACTAGAATCCAAAATGAGATATCACCAAGATTCTTAAATATTCGGGAACATTCATTTTTTCCCTGTCCAATTATCTCCAAATCCGTGAATTATAGATCTGGCTTCTATTCACCAAACAATACAGCTATCTATAAAACTGTCTTCCTTAGCATGATACTAACCGTGCTGGAAAGTAGCATTGTAAGTTCGTAATAATATCAAATTTACTGAAATTCTAGCTTATTTTATGCTATTTTAAATTAGAATTACTTCGAATATATAGATTATTCTGATTTTCTTCAGAATTAGCAATGTTCCAAATTATTATTTCCATAAGAAAAGATCAAATGACAAAATACATAGGATTGTCATTATAACCGTGCTCGAATGTCCGGCTAATTTCTAGAACACGGCATAAAATCTTACTTGGAAAATGTTTTTAATGACAAAAAATTTACATTATTTGTCAATAACTGTATTGCTAAATATCTTACAAGGCTTTTAGGAATTTTTTAAAATCTTCCAACTCTCTTCGTCATATTTAGCAAAATATTTAATAAATAAAATTTATCAATTCATTTAAAAAATAGTCACATTTAGTAATTAAAAAGAAAATCTCACAATATTTCTTCTTCCTAGCTAGGAAGCTCTGAATGTCATTTTTTTTGACAATCAATCCTCATTGGCTACCTGAAAAGATCATCCAATCAAAAGATTCTATTCGTTTACTACCGATAGTTTCCATCAAATAATGTTTACAACCTGAATCTTCCTTGTTTCATTATTATTATTATTATTTATTTGTGATTTATAATACTTTTTGACATGTGTATTGAAATATTCTTCACTTTTTAATTTGCGGAAACTACTTTTTTCAAATTGTATGGCATGGAACATCATAAATGTCCAACGGCAACCAGTAAATTTCAGCTCTTTTTTTTTTTTTTTTTTTTTTTGCTATAAAACATAGTAAACCTAATGTGGCGAAAGGGTAGGATGGATAAAAAAAAAACAGCCAGATTGGCCGGAGTTCTATGAATTTCCTTTCTTTGCCCACCAATACCAGTTTTTATAGCAAAACTCACTGCTACAATATGCATTTTCTCACTTCTTATTGAGTACTAAGCCATCCATTTATCTTAAGCCACGTAGAATGTGAACGAAGCTACTGTCCAAGGAATCATAGAGGTTGATGTCGGTAACGAGATGAGTTAAAATAGCAGGCTCCGTACATATAATTTGCATATGTTTGCATACCGCACAGCACATTAGAAGAATTCATTAGTTAAAGGGCGTTGTTCAATTTTAACATAAATTTTGGAGTGTCTAATTTAAATGCAATAAATATAAACAAAACGTTAAAATAAACCGTAGGCCTAGTTTTTTTTCTAAATTGACCCAAACTGATTTTATGTTTCACTGATAAATGTTACAACATATGAAATGATAATCCTAAGATAGGAGACAAAACTTATAATATTTAGTTTTTGAAAAACTGTACCGGAAAGTACGGAACTCGGATAGCCACGAACCGGATATTCCGAAGTGTACTGTACTGATGATGAGAGTAAGGACCCTTGAGACTTAGAATGCAGATGTCTCACTTCTAGCTCAAATGAAGATAACACATACATATTCACTTATACAACCTCTTTTTACATGGGGGCTCATTCATACATCTCACAGATAGAACACAAGGGGATAACAACCATGCCCGAACCAGGATTCGAACCCTGTACACCCAGATCACAAGGAAGACGCGCTAACCCTAAGCCAGGACACCAGCAGTGCACTGCATTGTACTGTTCAGTAAAGTAATATAACTTCCAATAAATGATGTTTGTTTGGCACAAATTCGACATCTTCTCTAAATTTTTTATAATATTGTAAATAACAGACAAAGATGAAACACAAGGTTTTTGTAAAACTGCAAAATATAAATTTCCTGCTTTATTTGCAAACAAATAGTATTACTAATGCATATTAAAATAGGTATCTATACATCTAATAGTTGCATTTTTGGGCACCCGCGCGCACAGATGGACAGAGACTGGTTTAAAAAGTTCTGACTAATTTTATTCAAAATATGACCGATACCAACAATTTTGCTATCATGGCCATATACAGAATTTTATTGGCTTGGACAGTTCCGCTTTTGATTTATCTTTTTCACAGTGAGCCAGGTGCAGTTCACAAAATGGTATTTTCGTATTTAGAGATGTTTAAAAACTTGGATATTCATTTACAATTTGAGTTTTTCGGCAATTTGAATATTTTCTCTTTGTACACTTTACATACAAAAAAGTATACCTGCGTCCTGGCGTAGGGGTAGCCTCATAGGAGTAGCCATAGGGTATTGTATATATGACCCTATGCGTACTAGAATAGGGTCTTCTGTGAGTTGTATACGAAAAACTTGCTTGACTGATTCTTGAGGCTAGAAACGGAAAACTACTGACGAAAAGTGCGGACGATACTCCACCGTGTCATAAGGCCTTAACCTATGAAAGATATTTTACTACATTCAACTAAAGCTAACTAGTACATGGGATCATTCTCACTTTGTAATCTAGATTTTTGACAATTGAAACTGTCCTCTTTCCATGATCATGAATGTCTGGTAACTATATCATTTAAATTTAGCTAAGTTATTGTAACGTCCTGTTTTTAAAGCAACTTTAAGGCTATTTTGGGACGGATCTCATACTTTTAAATTGCGATTAGACCAGGGAGAGACCATTTGGGCCCCAGCGGATTCAATATGCACTAGACTACTTACACGAAGGTTCTTCGATAAATCGGGTCTCGAATCTGGACCCTCCACTCCCGAAGGCGAGATCTTACCATCAGTCAATCGTGATCGTAGTCATCTAGGATGAGTAATAACAAATTTTATTGATAAAAACATGCTTTTAAATTAGTAGCATCTTTTTGTAAACGCACAATATTGTGCATTGTTGTTATAACGATTCCTTCATGATATAGGAAGACATTCAGAATATTCGAATATTTTCTCTTTGTACACTTCACATACAAAAACGTATGCCAGCTTCCTGGGATAGAGGTAACCTTATAGGAGTAGCCATAGGGTATTGTGTACATCTCTATGCAAGACCCTATGCGTACTAGCATAAGGTCTTCCCCATGATCTGGGCGTCCCGGTTAGGGCATGGTTGTTCTTCTGTGAGTTTTATGAATGTGCCCACCTGTAAAAAGGGGTTGTGCAAGCGAATGTAAGTAGCTAAGTCGTACTCTTGGCTCTAGTTGGCGCTACTGAACAAACATGACACTCATTTCGGCTTAAATCACTGACAGCTTTCTGTCATCGGGCTTGTAAAGTGCCATAAGTAAAAACACACGAAAAAGTAAAAATGTCAAATGATTTTATTTTCCGCATTTCAGGGAAGGCTATGACTACTTCAAGTATTTTGCTCACATCAACACAGCCTGCGATCCCTATGAGTGTTCTTTACTCAGCATGTTGTGGTACGTTAAACAATGTGGTGGTGTGAGGAGTATAAATACAACAAAAAACGGGGCACAGGTAAGATTGAAACTATACGTTAATACGTTGCTCGTTAATTTTTCGTTATAAAAACGCAATAATCTTATTTATAAAAATTGAAATGTGTTAAAAAATGTTTTTTTTCGAACAGGAAAGAAAATTTGTTGGAGGCTCGCAGCAAATCAGTGAAAGATTGGCTGAGAAATTAGGAGGTAACATGTGAACAGATTTTCAGAATTTTCATTAAAACTCTATTAAAATATTTTAATTAATTCTCAGCTTGATTATATTCCTTTTAACCCGTGGTATCCAACTAGTAAGCAGGGTTCATTACCTAAGTAGTAGAAACTTATCTTTAGAAATGGATTTTAACAGTCTCGAGAGAAGAATTCATTCAAAGAAAAACCGTCGTGTTATTGCCTGGTAGAGACCGCCTGAAATTTTCCAGATCCGATTCGGATATCGCTGTCGGCGTTTGGAAAAGTCGAAATTTATGGGGTCCTTCCTCAAATAACTTCATAAGGGCAATATAATAATAGTAATAATAATAACCTCAATAAAATTCATTTAAAATTACATGCATCTCTTTTCCGTTTCTGGTGTCTAAGAATATTTTTGATGTAATCAGAAACAGTACGTCAAATAGTAGTATAATAACCATAGAAATATATCACTGCTCTAAGTGTATCAGTGCAGTGAATGTCGAGATTGCCGCAAATAAAAATAAGGTACCATGGTCTGTTATAAAATGACTAACAAATCCTGTCATGATCTGTTACGAAATGACTAACACAATCCTGTCATGACCTGTTATAAAATGATTAACACAATCCTGTCATGGAAGAGAGACGTAGCATATCGCTGTCTTCCCATCCCAAGAAACCCCCGGGGGGTGGGCGCTTCGTAATTGAGGATGAGATGCTTCCGGTATGGTGGTTGGATCTCGCCAATTCGTATGGTACATTAATAGGTCGGGGTCTGAGTATCCCATCGATGACGGGACATACTCCCTACGGGGAGGGTTGTACCGTGGCCGGTGATGGCACTTATAACTCAGCCACAATTTCCGCCAGTGTTGCTGTTGCTTCGGTCCGGTCATTCAGTTTTACGTGGTTTATCCATGTGTTTTCATGGCAGGTCGTAGGTCAGTAGTATGATTTCCCATCCCCAAGAGGAAGCAAGAACAGGGATATTGAATCTGACCATTTCTCGTCTTTGTTGTTATACTCTCATATTTCAAAGATACTAAATGATATAAAATGATGAAAAGTGAAATATAACCAATGTTAGTAGTCTCCCCAAAACTTTCTCGCATACTCTCTAATAAACTTGTCATGGCAGAGAAAGCCTTGCACGGCATTGACGTACAATAGTTATGAAATATTTTTTGACTTGAATTTGGTGTTTTTACTGGATCTATTGTATGATTCTTAACAATTTATGAGGCGATAAATACCTGGCATGCAGTAGTTATGTGGCGATTACTAGTATTCAAAAATCGAATTTTTGTGTTAGACACATTTTACCCAATCGATAGAAAAAAAAATTAAACAAAAAAATTGCACTTGCTGTTACAAAATGCCATGTCAAATTTGATATACTTAAGTCATTACTTTTTAGTGTTATCGCGATTACATGTTTCTGAAAGTATAGACTGACAGATTGGTCAGCCCCTTTTTGAAATTAGCTCAAAACCTTGTAAGTGTCTATACTAAAGATATTAAATCTGTGTACTGAATTTTATATATCTAGTTTTCTTTGTTTTGCAGCTATCGTGCTAAATTATATACGTATTTCCTCTTGAGTTTATTTTGCTCAAAATTTGATAGAAATCTACAGTTTGGTAGAAAAACCGTATACTATATTTCAAGCGTCTAGTTCAAATTGTTTTTGTGTTATCTTTGTCACAAAAAGATGAACAGATATTTTCCAGAAGTGTGTTTTTCGAATTCTAAGAATACTAGTCTCATCAAAATCTCCAATTGGAATTTTTTGACGACTGCTATACTTTCTCTGTACTTCGAATACGAAAAAAATGTGAACAAATGTAAAATAGAGTATATTAATTAATACAATCACTTTTAAATAACTAATTTTTGTATTAAAAGAAGCTTTCAACAATCTTCTAAAGACACATCTATTTTTGATTTTTTTTAAATGTCCGTTTTAGAAGTTTTTTTGAGATGCAATCTAGTACAAAACATTAAGAATCCGTTACTTTTATTTTCATGTTATTTATTCCATCCATCTTTTCTATACAGACTCTATAGTCATCAAAAACAGCCCTGTTGTAGGAATCAATCAAGAATCTAAAGATCATGTCCTAGTGTATACTTTGAAAGGAAAAGAATACAAGGTGAGTGATATTTTCCTTTAAAAATCTATTACGACTTTATTACAGAAATTTGGTAATTACTCCCAAGACTATTTCAGTACAGTTTTTGTATTTGTGCAATAATTCGATCCAGAGCAATAAAATTGTTTTAAAACTTTTTTTTCAAATTTTAATTTACAATTTTTTAAATGACAGTATTGTTTGTCATTCAGAATTTCAAAAAATATCATACAAAATTTTGAGTTCATAAGGAAAACCTTCTGTAAGAACATTTCCAAAAAGAGTTTAACTTGAATGAACTCGTTCTGGCTTTATATATACCTTTCCGACAGGATGGCATGGAAGAAATCTAGACAAAAACAAGAAATCTTCAGATATTTTTTTCTATGGGAGATAGGACAGTAATTCTTGCCTTTTCCAGCATCTTAATTTCCCATTAAAATCATTTCCATCAAAGATCATTAGCTTAGGCTCCATTAAGAATCTATGAAAATCTCTTTTCCCAACCTTATTTATTCTATACTTATAATAAAGCTCAATGTGTGTGTGTTGGCGCTCAACAGGTCAAACCGTTGGACCTACAGCTACCAAATTTGGTACATGTAAACTTTGGAGGTTGGGAATGTGCACCTTGGAGCCCTTTTTTCGAATTTTTAATTAGAATTTGAATTAATTAGTTTAAGCGAAATTTCGACGTTTTTCCGCTATAACTTCCGAAAATATTATCGCGCAAACATGATTTTTACATCAATTTAAAGATAAAAAAATTAGCTTTGTAATGGTATCAGTGTTTTAATGTATAACTTAAGCTTCTATTTTTAATGAATTTTTAAAGAAATATTTTAACCATGTTTTTATCACGTGACTGGTTAAAATAAAACAATAACGGAAGTTCAAACTTTAAAAAAAAAAAAAAAAAAAAAAAAACGATCATCGCAAATTAAATCTAAGGAAATGCAGCTTTTAGCACGTGACACGATAAAATAAAAAAAATATCAAATGCGATATTTTCTAAAAAAGTAAATGCAAAGCCAAGGTTTCTAAAATCGTTTGCAACATCTAAATCATTTATTCAATATTTTTTTCTTTTTCGCTTTCATTAAAAAAAACATATTTAATATTTTGGCAATATCACGGGAAAAAAACATTTTTAATTTCAGGCCAATCAATGCCCGGAATTACTTCAAGGCTAATGAATATGTGACTTAATTGAAAATTTTAGAACGCATTACTCATGACGAACTAGCTGGTCGCCAAAGGCGACTAGTTACCAACATGACAAGGGAACGCATTACATAAATTCTCAATAAAAGTGAAATCGAGCTCGAAAAAAATGAAGCAATTTTTTGATACTCCCTCGTCATTTGCTAGACGTGCTTTCTTGAGGTGGCTTCATTCCAGAAATGCTTGAAATAGAATCTATTCTCGAGTCGGTTTTGTATTCGGTTGATACATATTATCTTCAAACTACACGGAGAGTTTTTATACTAGGAATGTGTATTAATTGCTATAATTATCATGTGGGGACATGATCCTGTTTTCGCTAGGAGTTTTGAACAATTGAAGGCAACAAATAATTGAAGTTCAAAATTGCGTAGGCAATGAATAAAGCATAAATGTCAATATTTATCAAAAGCTTATCATCGCGTATATTTTTTACTTTCTTTTACCATTATTGCGTTACTATTATATATGCTAGCAGATGAAAGCAGATGCGTTACTAAAAAGTTGGCCTGTTTTTACCAGTATTGCTCTATTATTACGTATGCTTCTTTGATAGCAGATGCGTTTTTAAAAATTTGACGCAGAACCATGATATCATAGCTATTATTTTCATCGAATGTTATTTTTTTTTCAGAGTAAAATCATTTAATTTTTATAATGTGTTCAAAAAATTTACTCGCGTTTAATAACAATTTTGATAAAAAGTATTTTCTCTTTCCCCCAATGGAGAAATATCACTTTATTCATTCTTAAGTGGGAAACACTGAAGGATTTGATTTCTATTCTAAGATTAATCTATTATGAAACTGTTTTATGATCTCAGAAATTCGAAAATAGCAATCTGCGCTTAAGAATTCATTGGTAAGTAGTTTATCATTTGGAAATAGTACACACACACACACAATAGAGAAATCTCGTGATTCTTTCAAACCAGTTTAAACTGGCAAATGACTTAAATTAATGAAGACAAATAACGACTTAAAAAATAATGTTCTCTCATAATAGCTTGAAATCTGTGATCGTAGATTTCATTTTACTTTTTCAAATTTATACCAAAAATTAATCTGAAACGTGAAAAATATAACTTGATTGCTTGATATAAATATACTTTAAAAATCAATTTTTAGTAATTTTTTTTGCAAAAAAAAAACTTTTTGTGTATTCATTTCACAATGCAAAGATTCCATTCCGAAATATCTTCAACATGCTGCGATAGACGGCTTTGCTTGATACTTAACCCTTTCAGGGGCACTATGCCAAAAATGATTTTTTTTTCGAAACAATTATTTAAATCTGATTATATCCTATTACTGACATGTAATTTACAGTTAAAAAAAATTAAGGTCCTTAGGGGGCTGGGGGGTAGGTGACATACTGGGTATGTCACCGCGCATCTAGAACATGTTTTGGAGCGAATTCACAAATATGCAACTCGTAATTAGAAGGTATTTTTATGAAATGAAAGCAGTTTTAGGGATTCATGACGCTTTTTAACATGAATGACGCAAAAAAAATGAGCTTTTTGAATTCGAAAATAAAGTTTATCGGAATAAAATGAAGACAAATTACATCATATGAAAACATGCTTCCATCTTGAATTTTTTGTGTGGAAACAGAATACTTTCTAAGACTCGTGCTGCCGTCTATTGGCAAGATAAAGACTTAAAAAACGTTAGGAAATTTTATGTAGTTATTTCAACGCGATTTTCTAGTTTTAAAAAAATTGTAAAAAGGTGACATATGGAGTATGTCACCGCCCCTGAAAGGGTTAAATCACTGTTATTATTATTTTCATGTAATTTACTATTTCAGGCAAAATACGTTATTCTTGCCTGTCCTCCAATCATACAAATGAAAATCCACTTCACCCCATCGCTACCACCCCTGCGAAACCAAATGATGCAAAGAATGCCCATGGGGACGGTGATGAAGGTGATCCTTTATTACAAGACCGCATTTTGGCGAAAAAAAGGTAATTCTAAGGACATAAATATGTTATATCATTGTTTACATATAAAATATATATATAACATATATAAAAAAAGGTTTTTTTATTTAGATGATAACATTGAAAGCATTTCTATTTATGGCCGCCTTCCCTTTAACTTACTTTACTTACGGTTTATCAGCAGCAATTGCATGTTGAGCAGTAGAGTAAATAGTTAAAATAGCAATAGTCCTTTTTCATTTACATATAAGCATCAATTAATCCATCGTTATGAGTCAGAGATTCACTTTCATCTCGTAAATTCTAATCCCATCAATACTTTCAGGTCTATGTGGATCCATATTCATTGAAGGGGATGAATATCCCGTATATGGTATTATGGATGACACGAAGCCTGACGGAAGCTATCCAGCACTCATTGGGTAAATGTTTGCAATTTAAGGTGCAAAGTCTTTGGACTGTAATATAATTTAGATCATTTATGAATATTTTATGTATTTTTAAATCAATATCAAAGATTCTAAAGTTAATCTCCATTTTGTTTTACTTAGTCTATTTATAATATTTTGAAATCTAATTTAAATCATAATTAATTTTCAAACTTTTGTTTTAACTTAATCCATATTAATTTCATTCTAAAATGATTCCACATTTTCTGATCAATTCCCACATTTTTTAAAAAATTAATTCTACAAGCGCTCTATAAAACTGCAGTGTCAAGCATTTCACATGTTCCGAACAAAGCGATAAAAAATCCCTAAAGCCTACAACATTCTTTTACAGATACCTAACATTCCCTTTCGTAAATCGACAAGTGTCAAAGAAATCCCTTTTAAAATCACTAAAGGGAATAAATTCTCTTTTATTTGCTCCTATGTCCAGATGGAAACTCGCGGATCATCTTACAGTTTTTTATCTGTATAAATAATACCACTCGGGTTGAAATAAAGGGAAATATACCTTTTGCACTCGGAAAAGTCGATGCGTATATATTCACTTAATACAAGGTCTTGATTATTGTTCTAATATATATATAGTTTTGAAGTTGAATTTCCCCAAAAATAAATCTACATTTTTTACCATTCTGTAGGCATTTTTGACACTCAAAATTGAAAAAATAAATAAATGAAACGTTATAATGATGCACCTCTTGAATAGTAAATGAGAAGCATCATTCCAATGCAAAGGGTTAAAAAGGGCAGGGTAACCTGGTTTGGATTCGCATCCCATAGTTTATGAGTTCGAACCCCGCCAGTCGAAGACTCTCCGTGTGTGATGATGGCTGGCGCACGTAAAAATCTGTCGTAGTTATAAAGTTCTCCATGTCGGGAGTAATACCACTGAGGGTACTGGATCAGAGATGATCGTTCTCTGATTCAGGTCTAAATTTCGATCTGTGGATGAATGAATGAAGTTCACCACAAAAAAAATTTGTGACACCTGAGTAGATAAGACGTACTCTTGATTTTAGATGACGCTACTGAAAATTAAGAGACGCAAAAAAATCGGCTTAAAAGTGCCGTTATAAATGACAAAAACTAAAAAAGTCAGCCGAAGTAGCTGCTAAAATTTGTTTTCATAATGTTCCGTTTCGAAGTAATAAATGGATTTTTTCCCAACTTACTTCAAAATTTTGAACTACAGTAACATTATGAGATTAAAATCTTAATTCCCGCCTTTTTGCTAAATTTAAAAGGAATAATATATATATATATATATATATATATATATATAATATGACTTTATAGACCGAGACTTTATATCTATACTTATAATAAAGCTCAATGTGTGTGTGTGTGTGTGTGTGTTGGCGCTCTACAGACCAGACCGTTGGACCTACAGCTACCAAATTTGGTACATGTATACCTTGGAGGTCGGGAAGGTGCACCTCGGGGCCCTTTTTTCGAATTGTTATTTAAAATTTGAATTAATTAAAATTTAAGCGAAATTTCAACGATTTTCGGCTATAACTTCTGAAAATATTATCGCACAAACATGATTTTTACATCAATATAAAGATTAAAAAATTAGCTTTCTAATGGTATCAGTGTTTTAATGTATAACTAAAGTTTCTATTTTTAACGAATTTTTAAAGAAATATTTTAACCATGTTTTACAACAATGTATTTCGGACAAAACAATAAAATTTAATCTGCACGAGCACGTCAAGGGGGAAAAATTAGGTTTTATCAGCGTGTTGCCATCCTATTGGCGGAAGTTCAAACTAAAAAGAAACAACTATCATTGCAAATTAAATCTAAAGAAATGCAACTTTTAGCACGTGGCTGGATAAAATAAGAGAAATATAATATGTGACATTTTCTAAAATAAATAATGAACGAGCAAAGGGAAAAAATAGCTTTTATTAGCTCTGTTGAAATCATCCTGACAGAAGTTCAAATTAAAAAATAAATTAACTATGACTGCAAATTTAATCGAAAAAAATGTAACATTCACCACGTGATTGGATGAAATTAAATAAATATTAAATGTTATGTTTTCTAAAAAAGAAATACAAGACAAAGGTTTCTACGATCGCTTGCAACATCTATATCATTAATTTAGTGAATCAGTGTTACGTGACTTTCGAAGTTTAAGTATATCTGGCAGAGAAATTATAAAGAGAGCAAGGCACATAAATATTTAATTGAAAATTTTAGACCCCATTACTCTTGGCGAACCAGCTGGTCGCCAAAGGCGTCTAGTATATATATATAAAGTCGAAAATTTGCGCTGTGTGTAATCTGATGCTTCTTTCACTGTTTCTTGCATATTACGATCTTCATCATACGACTTAAGAATATAGGTATTGATGCATAGATAGGCAGGCAGTTTCATTGATTTTTAAGGCCTAAAAGGTCTCGGCTAGACAGCCGTAGGATTTCTGTTTCAGGACCCTATTCTACCGACAAATCGTCGTGTTAGGGGGCCTGTTGCATGTTAAATCCTTCAGTGTCAAACGCCTTCTCGTTGGTGTGGTGTGGGTGCCAACTCAGGTGTCGTCCTCGTCATATGACCATGGTTCAAAATTAAGAGGTCCGCGCCAAAGTAGCCCTAGCGTTGCTTTAAAAGGGACGTTAATAAAACTAAACTTAACTCATCACCATTTGCAACACCTGTCAGTGTTTGCTGGAAAATCTAAATCAATTAGATAACTTCGGGATTGAATGCTAATATTTTATTAATTTTGCATTCTTTTTAATGCTGCCTTCATATATTCGAGACACTAATGGTTAACGCTTGCACTGAGAATATGATATAGAATTCACAAAAAGATATTTTATAGGGTGTTTAAACACAAAAGACCTTTTAAGATAACAAATAAGATTTTTAAATGTATTTAACATGATTAGACAAATTCTATATAAACGTAATAAAAAGAAATAATTGACAGGTAATTTTAATTTTTGATTGCTCATCTAAGTTTTTGCAGAAGCAATAATCAAGTTATATTACAAAAATTAAAATTTTGCAAAATAATTCATAGTACTTGCACATGAATGACAAAAAGCTGGTGATATTGTTGTAATAAGTTTTGTAAATAATTTTACTTGTAATAAATTTGACTTTATTGTATTTGCCACAGCTTTATATCTGCAGACAAAGCACGCCGATTAGTCCATTTGAGTCCAGAAGAACGCAGAGACATGTACGCCAGTAGTCTAGCAGAAGCGACTGATTGTCCCGAAGCAAAAGAGGTAATAGAAAAATAGGAATGCAAGAATTTTAACAATGATCTTTCTCACCAGAAAGTTTTATATATTTCTAAAAATTTTCTCCAATATAATATGGAAAGGTTAGAGATAAAACAAACAGCATCATTTATTGTTCAACACCAAAATAGCTATTTTGGTGGATGTCTGTTGCCAATTACCTACCACCTGGTAATTTTCTTCGCAATTATTGCTAGGATATATTTCCTCAAATGAATATCTATAGAGTGTTTGATGGATATTGATTGAATATCTATTGCATAGCTAATTAATAATATACATAAGTTTCGATAATAAATAATTTTATGGCACAAGAACCAATATGAAGTATAACCTTCATATTGGTTCTTGTGCCATAAAACTTCAAACCAAACCAAACCAAACCAAATCGATAATAAATTCATACAAATGAAGAATTTTGCGAACTAACGTAAAGCTTGAAATATCACTTATAAGCACAAGATATACGGTATTTCCCCGATACTTTTCCAATTAATTAACACCGGGCAATATCGTGAAGATATCATAAAGTTGTTGAGCATTTTGTGCGAATATGATCAGTTAGTATCCGGATATTATTGATAAAGCCGTTCAATAAAATTGCAAACTGTATTAATAATGTCAGTAGGCATGTAGGGACATATATTGGAAGTATTCAATTCAACGACAATAACTGGTTTCAACTGTACATATTATGAGGAGTTTCTTCGTTCTAGTTTTTTCAAAATAGGTCCTAAAGCGGCAAGAGATCAATTTAAATGGTTACATTTAACTTGAAATGCCATTCTTCATTCTGTAATATCTCTTGAATGTATTTACTTGAGGCATTTTTGTTATAATTTCAAGTTAATATAAACCGGCAGTGAAATTCACTATAAGAATATCGTCAATTTCTATATTAAAATATCTAATTTAGAAGAGCTTTCTAATCCTTATAATGTGCTACTCTGCTGCTTCGTAGTGAAAGAGGGATGTTCATAAGCAGAATGGACTAATACGTCAGGGGTGCCTTCTCTTGGTAGAATAACCTAAGATATGAAAGACGTTTTACTACATTCAACTAAAGTGAACTAGTACTTGGGGTCATTCTCCCTCTGTCATCTAGATTTTTGACAGTTGAAACTGTCCCCTTTCCATGATTACCATCTAGATTTAGTTTAGTTATTGTAAACGTCCTGTTCTTAAAGCAACTTTAAGGCTACTTTGGGACGGATCTCGTACTTTTAAACTGTGGTCACACCAGGGGGAGACGAGCTACGGCGGATTTAATATGCACTAGACTACCTACACGAAGGTTCTTCGATAAAATCGGGTCTCGAACCTGGAGCCCTCCACTCTCAAAGGCGAGATATTGCCATCAGGCAATTGCGGCCATAACCATCTAGGATGAGTAATAACAAATTTTAATGATAAAAACATGCATACGCAAATTAGTAGCATCTTTTTGTAAGCGCACAATATTGTTATAACGGTTCCTTCATGATATAGGAAGACATCCAGAAAATTCGAATTACCAAGAGGAGGTATCGTAAAATATCTTGCGCCAATAGGAACGACTCAAAATCAACTATCTATATTATCATAAAACGCCATACATTGCTACTTTCAGTTCTGGTCTCATATTTCGAATGTTTTGCCGTCCATAGTTTTTGATATAAAAGTGACAATAGGCTAAATTCATTCATATAATTAACTAATAATTTTATTCAAACTTTTATAAGCTTATTCGAGCTTTATAAGCTTTAACAGTTGTCGAAAATGTGTAATTATTATTATTTATTGAAGTATCCATATTAGTATAAAATGGCCGAGAATATTGTTCCGATATCTTCACGATATTGGCCAGTATTCACAATATGCTGCAATATCGCGGAGATGGCTTAAAATATCTTGCGCTGATAGGGGTTAATTATTAAAAAATGTAACGTTAATAAAAGTTAATTGTAGAATTGCAAATAAAAATGTAAAAATAATTACACCAGAATCATATTTTTATTAATTTGAGTCATCAGTTATTTATTTTTCAATCAATTTCTTTCAGTACGGTTAAATAACTAAATAAGTACATTTTTGGACACACTTTATTTTTTTTTTTTTTTTCGTTCGCGCGATATATTTTATAAATTTTTATATCTTTACTTCGGATTGTAATATGTTTCATTTTCTACAGCCAATTCATTATGAAGAAAAGAATTGGATGGAAGAAGAATATTCAGGTGGATGCTACACCGCTGTGTATGGACCTGGCTTCTTTACGAGATACGGAAAGTAAGTTTAACTAAATCACTGTCACATATAAATGTTTGCGGAAAACCTTTTATTAGTAGATTAACTTATTTCCGATAGACAGCGAAAAGTTATTTTAAAGCACATCTTTCAGCATAAAGAACTAGTAGTGGTGCAGGCAATCTATTTAATATACACGCAAAAATTTGAAATAAAATGTACGAGATATATAAATTTCGGACTATCAAGTCTGTACATTCGATTACATTCCTAGTTGCTAAATAATTGCTAAATGATCAGCGGCAAATCAGATTTGAAATCCACTGAGTAGCATAGCATTAATAATACTTCTTTGCTCGTTCGGAATAAATCTTCGAGCATTGCTTTATTTTAAAAAATATTTTCGTAAGCAATTTAACTCTGTTCCTAAGTTGGTATTTATTTATTGCAATTATTGTATTGCTTCCTCAGACAACTAACTTAATAGATGACCCTTCGCTTACAGAAATATATAATCTTATTAATACAAACATCGGTCTAAAAAATACTTGAGACGTTAATGGATTCACTATTTTTATATCGAATTTAATGTCTCTAGATGACTAATTTAGCTTAGACGCACGAGTACAGCTTGGCTACCTTAGTGGATTAACTTTCTTTCAAGTTATTTAAAATCGTCATCTATTTTCAATAGTATTAAAATTAAATAATTAAAAATATATAGGTGATTTTGCAATTTATACTTTATTCAATAACTATTTGGCTTTACCAAAAATGTCCGGTTCGTTTAATTGCCCTTAAATCTCTTATATTTAACTTTGATACACAGCAGGTTTAAGCATCAAATTCTTATTGTATTGGAGTCGAGTAATTTTAATAATTTTACCATTGTGATTTCACGCGAATGTTTCTCCTTAAAACGATACAGATAAATTTTTCTCTAGTAAATTAAATATTTGATGAAACTGAAAAAATTTCAATTTCATTACTGTAATAAAATGTATTATGCAAACATACTAAAATTATTTTTAGAAAAATTCTGGAACAAATCTACAGAGCAATTAAATTAGTATCATAAAAAGAATTTTTAAAAAATGACGTAAAAAATCATTTTTTTGTTCCAATAATAATTCTAGAATTAATAATAGAATAAATCCCAAAAAGTCAAATTAAGATTTTTAAAATACTCCTAGAATGCACATCTCTACCCACCAATATACGTATGTGTCAAATTTAATATACATAGATCAAACTATCTGATAGCAGAACACTCTACTATATTTCTCTATTATGAGAAAACATCTATGCCATAATCAGATATGCTAACTTATTTTCTTTGATGAACTAAGGTTAAACATATGATAGCATTCTTTCTAAAATTTGATGTTTGTGTTTTTTACAGAATCCTGAGGGATCCTGTCGACCGGCTGTATTTCGCTGGTACCGAAACCGCCGTGCGTTGGTCAGGATACATGGACGGCGCAATCGAAGCAGGCGAGAGAGCGGCCCGAGAAGTCCTGCACAAGATGAACAAAATTTCTGAAGATAAAATATGGGTGGAGGAACTCGAGTCGAAGGTAAGAATTTTTTTTTACATTTTGACAAAAAGGAAGTACAGTAAAAGCTCCTTATTCGCGTGGTAAATGTTCCAAAAGAATGCCGCGAATACAGAATGTAATTTATATGGGATTATAAGGGATACGTTTATAGGTGAATATATATATATATATAATTAAATCAATTTAATTGAAGTTTTTGAATATTCTGATTAATTATCTTAAGGCTTAGGCAATGGTTGGAAGAATTTTGTAATTTTCTTTTGCTTGGAGAAAAGTTTTTAAAAGCTCCTTCAATTCAGACTGATACGCAGCAGTCGCTGTAGCAATTTGCCTCTTAAAAATAAGACTTCGTTCCATAGACGGATCAATGTTCATAAAGGAATCGCAAAGCTCATTTGCATTCTTAAACCTTCACTAAGATTTTTCTAATTAAATGCCACGTTTCCAGTGCTTGTTGAAGCCTCTTTTCCAATGGGCTGGGAATTTAAAGTTTCCTCCAAGTCGGTTTCAGTCAGATCTTCATTTTGCGATTCAAGCAATTCCTGAATGTCACTTGATTCTATCTGTTCGAACCCATCTCGTCCTATTCCAGTCGTGATTTCGGCTATGTTTGCATTTAACAACATACTTTAGACAAAGTTGTAATAAGATCTATTTTACTTTTTTTTATTAGTCCGTTTGACGGCATTTACAAAGGATATTGGGTTGGAATCCTTTTATTATTATGTATGTACTTATTACATCCACGAATAAAGAAATTTTCAGCCGCGAATATAGGAATTGGGTCGCATTTTTTAAATCCGCGAATAGTGAAAACGCGAATGAAGGAAGCGCGAATAAGGAGCTTTTACTGTATTGTAAATAAGAGGGGGGAAAAACTCGAGCTCAAATATTTTGATGAATCTCTGTGATTCGGATCTTACCTGGAGATGAGTAGATCCCATCTTTAAAATTACACCTAAATGTTTGTGAAGAAGTACTGTGATAAAATATGTTTATAAATGCACACGATTAATCACATATCGTGAAGATTACTTGATAAAAAATTCAATTTCTGGAACTGTCAGTAGATTAAGTTACCGAAACGAACTTGTTAGACTATGACAACTTACATTGTCTGACAGCTTGAAGAATTGTAGATACTTATGACATTACTATCTGGTACCCGGCACGTTGCTGCCACAGAAGAAATAATCTTAGAAATTTCGTTTGAAATTTGAAATAGTTATCTTGTAATTCAGAATGTTATTAATTTTTGTCGACAGTGAATACATTCACTGAAATCGAATGATATATGAGGGAGAAGTATAAATAGTATTTTTTCCTATTTTATTATTCTATTCTACAAACAAATACTTATTTTTATATATTAGTTTTTTGTATTCTTTTAGAATTGTAAAGCTTGGTGTTCTTTCAGAATGGTAATGAAAGAAACTATTTATTATATCTCGTGATTCGTTTAATATTCGTTCAGAATTCTTAAGTTTAATGTTGGAAAATGTGATGAAAATATTTTATTTAAAATTGATTAAAAACATAGAGAATATATTCATATCATAAAATCTTTAATATAGTTGAAAAGATTTTTTTTTTAAACTAAGGTGATGCAAAATTTCTTGAACTATAATATTTTTAGAAGTTACTGCAAAAAATGCTAAAATTTTCTAAAATGTTTAGTTAAAATTTAAAACCTATAGGATTGGTTCCCCTAAACCTTTCTCACACACTCTCTAATAAAACTATCACCTCAGAGAATGACATACATATCATGTACGTACAATAATTACGAAATATTAACGTATGGCTTAAATTTAGCATCTTTACTGAATCTGTTATATCTCCTTGGAGAATTATTTGATCATTAATTAATGGTTAATAGATGCGGTAAATAGATTCCAAAATATTTTTTTGTATATTAGATAATTTAACTATACCTATAACCATCCCATAATTGCAAGTAATAAGTAGTCAAAGTTGTATCACAATCGCGTTGAGAGGTACGGAAGCGCATAAGACATACAGACAAATAAATTTTTATTTGTATAGATTTAGTGCTTTAAACAATTTCATCTTATTTACTTGCCGGTCTTGACAATAAGTTGGTAAGGATTGTTAGCTCGGTAATTCAATTCATCCTCTATCAATTTAAATCATTGTAATTGTAGAAATATTTATAGAAAGAATTCATTTTCAATGTTGTTAAACTGAACAATTTTCTTATGCCGTAATTTTCAAATAGTATGCAAGCTAAAAAACCAATAATTTAAATGCAAAATAGGGCTTGTATTTGGGAAGTTATAATTAAGTGAATATAGTCCCCCTCACTGCAAAATGAGGAAGTTACACCATAAAGCTCAGCTAGAAAAATGTATGCAAAGATTTCATAAAGAAATCTGTATTAAAATTTTGATTATCCTGAGACATGAAAACGGATTCCTTCCTAAAATTGAAAAATATCTTCTCCGGTATTATGATACAGTTTTTTTCAAGTCAAGCTGTAACCGTAACTGTTTTTCTCGGCCCTCTATCGGCCGTTGCCATGAACAATCAGTCCATGTCTTGGAAGCGAGCATAAAGCATGATGTAGTTCCTGAGTATTATTTTAATACATATATGTTAAATGTTATTGTTCTAAATAGTGTCATATCATATCATTATAAATAAATCATGTCCTTTAATGTCATTAAATGTATTAACTAAATTGGTATGATTTATTGATTTTAATAGCCTACCCTGACAGAATTAAAATTTTGGCACCCTTTCGCTCACAAAGCAATGGGAAAAAGTAAGAAATAATAATAAATAAAAAAAAATCGGGGGTGGGTAGGTTTCATCCATTGTAGAAATATACGATTGAGTCTAGGAAACAACACTTTTACTTATTTTAAATTAATCCCGTGCAGTTTTTCTAAATAAATAGAAGATAAGAAAGTGTTAGAGAAGATAATTGGTTTTTGACAAAGCAGCGACTTGCATATTAGTCATTTGGTATATCAGACGACTAAGTTGTGAGATACCACATCTAGCCATATAAACATAGATAAGTAAAAAATTGCACATGTTTTTGGAATTGTTCTTCTCGCATTGCGCCCACTAATTTCTGCCTTGGCTTAATTTGTTTCATAGCTTCTTCACAACACTGTAAATCTTGTCTTTCTCTTACTTACTGTTGCAGATGCAACACACTGGCCGCTTGATTAAGAGAGGCAAAGTAAGCATATTTCTAATTCCTCTAAACGGAGGGTGTCAAAGAACAAGAAATTCATCGTAGACTGCTGTCTCAATAGTATAACTTACCTTTTCACCAGAGAAATTTCCCGATCTTGATGAATGTTGTCAACAGCTTTATGGTCTTCCTACTTCCATCTCGTGCATTGCATCGCAGTTGTTCCAGTCCTTTTAAAATTTATCTATCCATAAAAACACTATTTAAAGCGTTTTTGCACTGAGAATCTTTAATAAATTTCTTTATCTTTGGTGCCCTCCAACCAGAGGGTTTGGATCACTGCTTGTTACTTCTCTTCGGTGCAAACTTCAGTTAAAACTTTCATAGCATTACTATAGTTGGGTAACAATGAAATACGTTAGATGTTACAATACAAAGCGTTAGTGGTTACAGCGAATGTATTACAAAATCTGTAAAATTGCATTAATGTCTCACTAAGTCTCAGTAAATGCTGTCATCTGTTTAGAGTAGAAAGTCAGCTACCAAATCATCATCACCAGAGTATATAATTTTTTAAAATCATATAATAGGCAGCTGAGGCTTAGTTTTAGAAGAAACTAATTCAACCAATCAAAAATATTTACAACGTAAAGGAAAGCAATATTTTAAATTAAAAATAATTAAATCAAAAAATTAACATAGAGCATTTTAATTGGTTAACAATATTTGAAAGTCAATCCTATTGTTACAACGGGGCGTTTGCCAAAGTTTTATTTTGCGATACAGAAATAATTCAAAATTTAAGAAGACGAGAAAAGATTGATGAATAGATAAAGATCAACACCTTTCATATGAAGTTTTAAAAAAAAAGCAGAATAGGTATAACTGCTGGAGAACTATATTGCAGTTTTTCCCAATAAGGAACACTAAAACACATTTTTTGATTTATTTTTTTAAATGTGGGAAAAGAGACGATAGGCGACATACCTAGAAATCATGAGATTTTATGAAACTAAAATTGCCGAAATCAAACTAAATGGTTAAGACTGATTTCTCTGTATTCCTTAATATTTTAAACTGCTAATTAAATAAATCACTTGATATTATCTCTAATTCACGATAATTGTTCGGATTACTAAGGAATCGCTTCTGCAATATTAATCATACTATACATTACACAGTAACATAAAATTAATCTTACATTTTTTAGTGTTTACAAAAGAAACTAAATTTTCTATATCACTTTTTATAGGATATTGTTGACGAGCCATTTGAGAAGTCATCGGATGAAAAACAATCATCTTCTGTATCAAGAATTCTGAAAATAATGACTCTGTCAACGTTTGTAGGGGTTGCATCTCTGGTATTTATGCAAAACAAGATATTCACAATTGAATTTTAAGATATATTATAATGCTGTCTATAATAGCATACTGTATTGTATTTATAACACTACTATTTTCTTATGTTGTATATGCATTTTATTTTATAGTTTAAATAAATATTTTTTTACAAAAGCACATAGAACAACTTATTTTTCTGCGAATTCTACTTCAGGGAAAAAATAACTTAAGCTATGATGAATTGATAACTATAAATTTCAATAGAGTTATAAAATCACAAATAATAAAAGAAAAATAACAAATTTATTTAAGTAAAAATATGTAATGATATACATGTGAGTGTGTCCATTAGAGGTAAAGTTCCCAAATTCGATTCAGATGTGTTTCAGAAAATGTGAAAATTAAAATTTCAAACGCGCGATTTCGATGTTCTTCTCCAAAATACATTAAATTATATTACTAATGATAACATTTTAACTGTCAAAACTCGGGAGAAAAAATGCAAACCAATATTTTAAAAAATATTTCAATATATTTCATTGCTTCAATAAAGTTCAAAAATTTTCAATGACTCGCTAAGTATTTAATCGTGCAGTTCGCTTTCATTGTTGCATTAAGAAAAATTCTGTTAAATTTCACAGTTTATATGAAAAAACTAGAAAGCGAAGTTAAAAGTAACACGAAAGACAATTTGCTATTAGGAAACTTATTTCCCAATTCTTCTTTAATGGTACTGCGATGATTGGAATGTTCATCTATACTTATAATAAAGCTCGTGTATGTGTTGGCGCTCTACAGGTCAGATCGTTGGATCTACAGCTACCAAAGTCGGTATATGTATACCTTGGAAGTCAGGAATGTGTACCTCTGAGCCCTTTTCTCGAATTTTTAATTAGAACTTTAATTAATTAAAAATTAAGCAAAATTTCGACGTTTTCCCGCTAAGTTTAAAGCTAATTTTTCATCTTCGATGCTATACCACGGGCAACGGCGTATGGTTACTGCAAATAATGCACATGTTTGCTGAGAAATAAATAAATATCTGATATCGGAAGGACAGCGATGAAGCTGAGCTTCAGAAGCAGAAAATGTAGATGACCTCTGTTTCAATAAAGTAAGATAATCGAAAGTTCAAAAACTTCGGATCTTACAATGATGTAAAAATGCAGAAACACAGAATTACAATAATAAGACTTGCATATTGCGAAAGAAATTATAAGGATTCAACTAAAAAACTCCACAAACGATTTTATGTCAAAAATAAAATAAAAGAATTCTAACTTACAGTATTTTATCGACAAATTTAGTTCTCAGCTGAAGAAGTTTATTTTGTAGATAAAACAAGTTTTATGTTTTATTTTTGAGGACTTCAGTGATGATGAAAAGTTTAAGTTATTTCCGTTCTTTTTATGAAATGAATAATTTGCTTAATATTCTTTATTCCTGCAAAACTTTTCTGAAATTCTGAAGGCCTTTCTAGCCATAATTGGAAATATTTTCTTCACTGGGACAGGTTGCAACTCGAAGCCTTGTTTTGTAGAAACGCTGCACTTGTAGATTTATACTTCTTCCATACGAATTGAGCGATATTCTTTGAAGAGATCTTATTAAGATCTTTAAAGATTTTTTTAAAAACCTATTTGATACTATTGATGCAATGAAACTGCCTCATCTATTTGAAATGTTTCTATTTCCTTCAACCAATATTGCAGTTTCTTAAAATTGATATTTAATAAAAATTCTTTATAAAACAATAACGTATATTTTAAGATGCTGAAACACTTGATGTTTTTACGCTTACACCAATTCCATTTTACCTATTTAGAGATATTTTAAATTTAAATAGCAATTTATTAAATCATCACATATTTCTGAATTAGGACAATATATTACAATTAAAGAAAATCGCGATTGGCAAAGAATTCTTCTTACTCACAATGACATATTTCGCTAGCATGATCTTCACCTCTTGGGAATAAAAAAATCTTCCAAAATAAGAAAAGGGATTCTGAAATGACAAATACTAATATAACCGAAACTTAAATAAAAATGGGGGAAAAACAAAACAAAAACAGCGAATTTGTTCCATGTCTTTATTTTCTTATTCTACCATTGCTTACTTGTATCAATCTGTTTCAAATACCATAACCAGTCCGATATGCAGACAATTACTTTATCAGCTGCATGAGAATTTACCCCACCTCCAGCCAGTTAAGCAAATCGTTTTTGATATCCAAACGATTTCGAAGCCACCACTAGGCGATTTAGCTGCTCTGAACTGGGTCAATGCCCATAAAGTGTTTCTTTCTTAATCCCGAGTTTCGAAACAGCGCACGTTCTCGTTTTGAATATAAATGAAAGGCCTTCGCTTCCTTCCTAAAAACGAACAAACGAATGCAGACATAAAATCGGCAATACAATTAAAAATAAGGACGAAAATTAGTTAGCTTGGAATTTTTTTTTTATTTAATTTTTTTTTTTTTTTTTCCTACAGCGATCATTCTGGTTGGCAGAGGATTTGGGATATTTTTTGGGGGCTTGATTTGGGCATACAAAAATTTCCTTTAGTAACTAAGCAATTTAATTTCACCTCAATCAACAGGTTAAAGATTTGAATTACTTCAATTTTTTTTAATTTTATAATTTAATGAATATATATCATGGGAAAAAATAAACTTCTTGTAAAATTAACCATAATTAATTGAGTTATTCACAAATAAAAACATTAAATTATTCTGGCATATAAGAAAATAAGCAGTAGAATGATTTTATAGGACATGTCAAGCAAAATGTATGTAAATGAATCATTAATATATGATATATTATAAACAATTATTGGTACTTCATTTATTTAATAATAATTTCTTTAATTCATTGTGAATTCCCTTAGTAATTTTACATATTTATTTGAGAACTATATTAACAGCGATCAATCCGCCTCGGTAGCAACTCTAAGTAGTTGTCTAATCAAAAATTCGCCACAGGTAGTTAGCTTGCATCTGTGATCCTAGTGAAATACTTTTCGAATGAGTTATTTTACTTTAAGTATAAACAAACAATCTGGATTAACCAGCAATAAATCAGGCTGTTTTAAGTATCGCATTCAATTTAATCTTTTAAATTTCTTCCATCCAACTATTGGGATGTAGAATAAGTTCTCACTGTTTTCCAACAAATGGCGTTAGTTTATGATAGTGAGACATCTAATTACAAGTACTATAAACAAACTTGAAATTCAGTATATGTTATTTCGCGGAAGTGTAAACAACTCTATTTTTCAATGTTTAAATATGTCAAATGTTGCGTCAAAGAGAGAGAGAGAGAGAGAACACCCGGGCACACTGAACCAGTTTGAAGACGAACAATTGGAATCGTTACTTCATGAAGACTCATGTCAAACGCCAGCGGATCTTGAGAAGCATAAGAAGTTGATCACACAGCAATTTCGAAAAGTTCAAAAACATTAGAAATTATTCAAAAGCAAGGTCATTGGTTGCCATACAAGTTGAAGCCGAGTGGCGTCCAACGGTATCTTTTCACGTGTTAACTGCTTCAACCGCAGAAAAAGAAGATTTTTGCATCGTATCGTAACTGGCGATGAAAGATTATGGGGTAAACCTGATGTATATACCAACATCTTCAGCAAAGCCATGGGTCCAAGCTTCTGCTCTGCATTTAGTGCAATTAGCTACGTATAGCTTATAATGAGTTGCTCAAATCAAGTGAGATTATTACGGGAGATCACTACAAACAACTGGAGCGATTAAGCCGAGCATTGAAGGGAAAAACAGCCGTTATACGAGTAAAGACACGAAAAGCTCATTTTGCAGCATGACAACGTTTAGCCCCATGTTGCAAAACCGATAAAAGCCTTCTTGAAATTAAGTGGGAAGTAATACCCTACCCGCCATATTCAATGAGCATTGTCCCTTCCGATTACCACTTGTTCCGGTCAGATGACACATGGCCCGGATGAGCAGCACTTCTGTTCTTATGAAGATGTCAAAAATTGGGTCTATTTTTGGTTAGCCTCAAAATACATCTTTTTTCAGACGTGGAATTCAAAAACTGCCAAAAAGAAGGGGGGAAGTAATGGCTAACGATGAACAATAGATTCAATAACATGTTTTTTAATTATTTTTAAATAAAACTAATTTTTACAAAGAATAGCGAGAACTTATGCAACATGCCAATATAATTTTCATGTATAACCAAACTTAACATATTAAACATTTTTTCATTCTCTTTTTTAATTCACATTTTTTTAATTAATATATTTTAATGTTTCTAACAGGAGTAAAAATTTGAATTCAAATAAATAAAAATTACTAAAATATAAATAATCCATAGTAAATTTAATTAAAATCATCAAAATTTTATAATGAGGTATGAATAACTATCGCGGAACATAAATAGGCGGCCATAAGCAAACAGCTAATTGGTAGCAGGAAGTTAATTTAAAAAGTGACTTAGTTATTCCAGTAGTATCTATTGAAATGTAGTTTAAATTCAGTTGACAACATCCATTATAGTAGTGTTATGATATAACACTTGTTAATGTATCCACTAAATGTAATGATATAACAAAAAACTTCCTTCACACTGTCAACTTCAGTTGTTGTTCATTATGGCTAAATGATTTGTTTTCCCAAGGTATATTACTGCCTTAAAAAATTTTAATTACGCTTATATTTTTCTTAGGAAAGCTGAAAATTCTTTAAGAGCTGTTTTAGTGAGCTTCAAGAAATCCTAAAAATGAAGAAATTATATAATAACCATTAAATCAAAATCCTGCAATTTCGTTATGCAAATTATCGAATTTGGAAAATCACAATTTTAAAATAGTGTCCACAAAAGTGATAGATACAGCATCTGGTCTGTTCACTTTTATAAATGTAAAAAAATAGCAATTGAAGTGTTTCAAAAATACTGCATTCATTCAAAAAAGTGCATCTTACACATTTAATTTGCAATTCTGGTATAAAAAAGGACAGCACATGAAACATTTATGTTTCAGTTTATTGCAATTACAATAAATGTACACATTGAAGATGAAAAATTTTAAACAATTAGCAATTTATGTTCATTGCTGCTCTAAACAATTTCAACCTGGGTGAGTAGGGAGAAAAGGCTGCAAAAATTAAATACTTTTAAGCACTTTATAAGCATTATTGCCAAAAAAACATTCAGTACCTCTGAACATGTAAGCATATGTAAACCTGCGTATTTTCTAATACTAGGTTATTTTCCGTTCTATTATAAAGCATAACTTGTATTGAAAATTTTTAATTGATTTTAAAGTGCACTTTTTAAATTTTAAGAATTATCTCTGTAATTTCATATTTACTCAATGTAATTAATTGTAAAACAAAAAGTTTTTTTTTTTTTGGTTTTGGCAAAAATAGAAAAGGATATATATATATAGATAGATAGATAGATATAGATATATATATATACCACTACCAAAAATTTAAGTCAACTTTTATAAAGAGAGAACTATTTAGAACGCTACATGTAAAAAGTTCAAGACGCTTTTCGAGTTGAAAAAAGTTCGGCATATTTCGTATTTCGCTCTTTTGGAATAACCATTCCAATACGGGGACCGATGTTGAAAAAAAGATTATTTAACCACTATCTTAATATCCGTTAAAACTCTTGTATACCTTCAGAGAAATCATCTCTTCCGTCGGTTTTCTTTTTGGATATAACCGATAAACAAAGATTTATGACTGTTACCGATTTAGTGTATTCATCGAATGCGGAAACAAAAGGTAATATCTTATGCCGAAAAGAAAAAGGAATATAATCTTTGCACTTTTAGGGGCCTCTCTTCCAAATGTAAGCCCTTTTCAAGGTGCTTAGAAATTGTTTTCAATTTAAAGCACTTTTTAAGGACTTTTCAAGTCGATACGCACTCTAAATATTTTTTAAGACTTCATACTAAAATTAAATTTAAGCATAAATTACATTCAAGGATGTGATGAAAATGAATTTACGTTACAGTTTAATTAGATTTCAGTACTATCAGTTCAAATCATAATTCTTCAAATTAAACAAGCAAAAAAAAAAAAAAAAAAATCTTTTGTACCACAAGGAAGGAGGGGGGGGGGATTATTCACAAGTGGTATTGAAGCTAATTAAAACACCTCACAAAAAAATTCTTTTATTTTTATTAATTGCATTAAGCAAATAACAATATTGATATTAAAGGTCATTTAACTTTAAAAATATGCCATCTAATTTTTTTAATGCTTAATATGCAATTTATAATAGATTTGCAAAATCTATTTCCAAAGTAAACTTCAAATGTACGATTTCTATTCACATGACCATTTTGATGACGCAGTTTTTAAATAAATTGAATATCTGAGAAAAAAAATAAGTTTTTCAGAGAGCAACAAAAGCTTGCAATTTAATAAATTAGAGAATGTTCAATCATATGAAATGGGGGGGGGAGTTAATAATCACACAACAAAAAACCAAAAGAAACAAATGAAATAATATTTATTTTTATTCATTCTTAACAACGAAACTTTAAGACTGAGAGTGTCTGGAAACTATAGTATAATAAATTTCTCGCTTCAAATATGCACATGCATTTTCAAGTGAGAGGAATAAATAAACAATATCAAACATTTCTGCTCACCCACCTTGATATATATAGACATACAACACTTAATAATGCTTTTAAATTCAATTTTGTAGCAAGAACTAGAACATTTCGATAAAAATGGCACTGAAACTACTTTACATTAAATGAAAGAACTATCTTTATGGGAAATTAATTTATCTGGATCTATTATGCTATAACACAAACAGTGATTATTAAAACCACAAAACAACTTTTTTTAATGCAAGAAACATTATAAGAGTATCCCAAAAGGGAAGGGGGGGAAAAAAAGAATTTCAGGCTGCAATTTTCAAATGTATTGTTTTTATTCTGTAGAGGCATAAAGCACAAAAACTAAGAAAACAAAAAGTGAATAAAAATATATGATTTATAATTTGGATTTAGAGGAAGTAAAATTTCAACAAAGATATTTAAGCAATTTTTTTTTAAATTAAAACGCACTTGTGTGATTTTATTTGAAATTAAATATTCTTATAGCATTTCTCAACAAAATTCTGCTCTTATTATTGAGCATACCAAAATATTTACAATAAAATATAAATAATTTAACAAAAAAATTTTAACTGGGTGAGCTACCATAGATACAACTTAAAAATAAAATTCACTATTTTATCGAGACAAGCAATTCTATGCAAGAAATAAAGTGCCAATTTTAACTTTACTAAACCCCTTATGCAGAATCACAAGGATTCTTTATATGAATTCTGGATAAAAATTATCCTAGTTTTCTTTTAAGTGATTTTGTACCAAAATATGCATATCTTAAATGGAAAACTTTGGACTTAGTTTTATTGGGTTCTGAAAATTATCACACTAATAAATAAAGAAATTTTCCTTAAGAGTTTCATTTATTTAGTTATTGACCATTAGGCAATGCTCTTTATTTCTTGTTCATAGAATGTTAAATCCCAGATAATGCAAATCAAAGACAGCAGTGTTTTCTTTGGAGGGGAGGGGGGTTAAATATGAAATATGATTGCTACATTAAATGACTAACATTACTTTCATCAATGATTCACTCTGTCAACTTTCCAACACATTATATAACAATATATTTTCTTATTATACAACAAAAAGTAACATCTCACTGTACAAATGCAAAGGCCATGGAGGCCAACATTGAGATCATTAAAACTTTTATATTTGCATTTAATACAGTACAATCTAATATTACTTATTTACAAAAACATCAGGAAATAGCTCTCAACGATTCTCAAAATATTCTGACTGTCTTGACTAAAAAGATGCACTCTGTTTTTGCATACATATTTGAGCACAATACTTCTTTTATGAACTAACTGATTTTCAAACAGAGGAATGCAGTATATTAGGTATTGTTAAAATTAAATGTAACAAAGTTTATATTTCACTTTAAAATGAGTAGAATTTGGGACTTTGAAAGAAAAATTGAGATTACATTTACATTGGGATAGTAAAATTTGTAGTATGAAGATCATTTGACAACCAATTCTTCTAATTACCAAGACTGATATAATCTCAATAGGGTCATGTAATCTCCCAACTACCACTGTTACAATTTCAGTGTGATTACATTTTTTAGAAAACTCACCAAAATCATCTTTATATTTTTAATGATTCTTTGGTTCATAAATGGATATAAAAGTTCAACTGCAAAATAAAAATAGATAATCAAGAGAATAAGGTCTGTCTTTAAACAGATGAAGAGAGAGTCAGACACCTTTAAGCTGAAATTGCAAAGATATGTACAAGATTTTAAAAATTAAAGGCTCAGCAAATATTATATCGTGAAGATAAATATTAAAACTACATAAATAAAAACAAGTTACATCAAGAAATTACCAAAGTCATTTTGAGAAAAGCAAATCAACTTGTCTTCTGCAACAATTCTTTAGCTGCAAACTTCTAACAATTACCTTGACTACAAAAGTACTTTCTATGCACTTTTCTATATCTCTCCCATTCTGTAGATGTTATAGTATTCACTCCCAAAATCTTCAGATAAAATATACTGTTACACTTGCTACTTTATATAACATATAATATTATTTAGCAAGTGAAACGTGCAAAAAGTAAAACTTCAATAATATTCTACCTTAAAGTTTATCAATGCCAAATGTGATAGTTCCTTATTAATCACATTTTTTTAATGAAAAACTTTTTGTATACAAACACTTAGAAATTTAATAGATTTTTGAAATGAATAAAAATGCACTGCATTTACCAATCCTACAAATCTTGTTGTACAGAATATGCCCTCTCAGACTCAAATTATTCCAAGGCATATAAATTATTTATTTCCCCCTAAAATATTTACTGTAATCAATGAAATTCTAGGGAATATTTTGTCAAATTCAATATGAATACTCTGATTTTGAAACTTAAGTTTTCAATTACTATATTTTATTCCAATGGGCATATTTCAAGAATTAAATTTATAAAGTTCTGAAGGCAAGCATCACTATTATTCAATGATTACTTCTTTTATTATTCTATAAACATCAAGGCTGTAATATGTATGATTTGTACAATCATTTTGCAAATTGCAAAATCATATTTAATGAAAGCTTTGAAATCATTGTACATAAAGATTATATATATATATATATATATATATATATATATATATATAATCAAGAAGGAAATTGCACAAAATTCAACATGGATGGAAATAAATGTTCTGATCTCTGACTGCTAAACAGCCAATCCATCAATGCATTTACATTTATTACATAATGCTTCCATGGTCAATGATTTGAAAGAATGTATCACAGTCAATACTGAGAGTTTGTCAGACATAAAAGACAAGATTTATCAAAGACTGCATTTGAAGCATGAAGAATGCAGTGCAATAAAAAGAAGGCAAATACTGAAAAACTGTAAGTATTGGTTTCATAATATAAGTGCTTGGAATGCATATATTTCAATTAAATTAACATAATCAGTTATGAAAGAAAGTTTTAAAATCAGAGTACATTTTTATTTAGTTATCTTGAGAAAAAAAAATATTAGCTTTATTATACATCAATGATTTGTCTAATAAATAAGATTATAGCACCAAGCCTTTTAAGAAATAAATACCAGGTTCACATAAAAGTAGTTAGCAATTAAATGAAGAAATATAATTAATAGCATTATATGATATACAACACTATCCATTATAAAAAATTGTAATGTCCATCAGTAACAACCATCATATTTAGCAAAATTCATTTTTAAGCAAATTTTCGCTTGGTTCTTCTATCAATTAAATCTGAGTTTTGAACCCAGTCTAAATTATAAAAGAATTAAAGTTGCAAAGAAAAATAAAGAAACCCATTTCGGCATTCGGTAAACCCATTACATTTTTGGTATTTTTTTGCAAACAAATTTATTTGAATAACTTATCCACAACACACATACTAAAAAAAAAAAAAAAGGCATGTAAATATTTAAAAGTTAAGAGCTATGATGTCTTCAAAGAGTCTTACTTTAAATAAGAAGTGTGGACACAATGGTAACAATAACTGCATCATATTAAGAGAGATACAGAATATAGTTGATAAAGATACTAAAAAAATTTACAGCTACAAAAAAAAATGCTTCATATTTGATATTCCAGCTTCATAAATAAAAATTAGTACAATTTATATCCAAATAATATTCACTGAAGATTTATTTAAATCACTGAATCTCTAATGAATATTGTTTAGAATGCGTTTTCTAGGCATATGCTTTTTTGAGAATTGAGAAAGTTTTCTCAATTATCATGCATTTGCCTGCTCTTTCTTTCTTATTTTTAAGAAAATTGAGTTACAATTTAAATTATTAAACTACCATACAAGAAATCAATCAGTTTCATTAAGGTACTAAAAATTTTTAATGGCTGAAATGGAATTTCAATTAGCCACGCAGAGTTTAAACCAGAAATTTCCATTATCAAGTTGAAAAACTTTCATCACAATTCATTATATCTTATCATTAAATCCACTCAATATTATTTAATCACAGACATTGCTAAAAATTTTAAATTACATTTGTACACCACTTTCCACATTTTTAATAAATATCAATATTTGTAGAAATTTAAAATAATGCCAAATGAAATTTAATAAATCACACATTACATAAATCACAGAAAGAAAAATAAGTTTTTAACTTAAGAAATTTTCTATTAACTCAACTATTCACATCACATTTTTTAAATTTTTACAAGAAATCTACATAAATGCTTTTTTGTCTTTTTTGCATTGCCTCAAAATGTAAATCAACTCTCCAGTTCAACAGAACGTTGTTTTGCACATATATGTGCTTTACACATTAATTAAACTTTTTTTTAATTGATACTGCATGTTAATTTACTTCTGGCAAAAATGTTTTTATAATACACTGAGCCTTTGGTTTTAAATTTAAGAAAGCCTCTTAATTATAAAACCGAAATGGATTGATACTTGATGTGAAAAAATCGTTTAATGTTGATGCCTCTGAAAACCGCCTGTTGTCGCCATTTCTTGAATTTAACCTAGTTCTCGGACAACTACGAGATCGTTTGCTCTTTGGCTGCACTTGCACAATTTCTCTGCAATTCGGGCAAGTTGCTTGCTAAAATAGACAGTATTCATTTAAAATGGTTAAAAGGCAACAAAAATTTTCATCACTACATCAATATACAGATATATGCAATTTAAAAATAATCCTTTAAAGAAATTTGTAACCAAACACTAATTTCTCTATAATTTCAAAGAAGTTCATAAATCAAACTTATGCAAGAAAAAGTTTGTACATTTTCAAAGACTACACTAATAGCAAATACTGAATGAGCGTGAGTAGACTAATTTCATCTTAAGAAATAAGAATTTTTTATATATAATTTTAGCATCTTTAGGGGGGAGAAGAAATATAAATAACTTGTACCTTATATTTTTATTATTATCGAACAATAAGTTTGAATGAAGAAAGTTGAACATAAATTAAATGTGCAATTTTAAATAAATATTCACATACAATACTACCAAGGAATCAGAAAATTTTTCACCAACCTTCAAACTAAGTTATTAAAAACAAAAAAGACCCCAACTGCATATTTTTACATTATTTCATGTCATTCTAATTAATAGTATAAGAGAAGGAAAAAAAAAAAGGTTTTAACTCCATATCATTAACATTCCAATTCTTCAAAAAAGGCTAAGAAACTTAATTAATACTAATTTTATGAAATACACAAATAAAAAATTCTTCTGATTCAGTGATTTTTCCAAACACTTTCAATTTCTTCATTAATAGCTTTTAACAATTAATTAATTTGATTAGTAATGAAAAGTTTTCAGCTCTTCAAACAAGTACATAAGCTTTATATTCAAATCCAGCAGTTTTCTATTTCAAAGGAATCTTTTTTCCATTAAAAAAAATTAGAAATTAGAGCCTAGCTTTCTTAAAGTCATTGAAAACTATTTTGTTTCGACATTTGTTTCCCTAAAAGTAGGAGATATTTTGAAGACGCTGTATTGCTAACTTTCCAAAATTTTTAATAACATTTACCAAATAGATTCTCCCCGACTGCTTTATATAGTCGCAGACTACATGTTTTGAAACATATTTTCCACTCATATTGTCACATAGATAGAACTCAAGAAGTAGAGTTACTGTCGATACTGCTACATTCAGTGGTGGCAGGGTGATCGGCTGTATGCAAGGAACTAAGAACCCTGTCTTCTTCAATAGTAGGTAGTCTGTTCTGTTCAATATTTCAATACTAAATATCTTTAAATAGGTGCCAGTTCATGAAAAAGAATTAAAGTTTTCAAAACCATTCGCATTTTTTAAATTTCTGATCAACAAATAAAAAAATTTCTGAAAAGCCTCAAACATCCTTCCCCAGAGACAAAAATTATCGAAACTGTAAAGGTGACTCCAGGAAATCAATTAACTCTATGAAAATAGCATTTTTGTACTGCATTCTATCCTCTCTGATGAAAGTACAATAAGAACTTTTCATACTTACTTATTTTTTTTCAAAACATCTCTTTCTGATAAAAAACAACTTATGCATTCCAACATTTTTAAAACAATCTACAGAGAATTCATATCTGAATAAGAGCATAATGTTGCAGGATACTGCTTTGTCGTATTTAAATCTTCCAATAATCTATTCCTTTTTATACCTACACTTACTTTATCAATTACAGAATAAGGTACAATATTACACAAATTACACTGATATTAGCAATTTACTGAAGAAATAATTTCGACCGAAATTTTTTTTTTCAAAACGGTTGCACAATTGTTTTTTTTTACTAATTTATGTATATTATATATATAAAAAGGCAATAAGTGAGTTATCACTGATACATTTGAAGATATGGCTTAATGCGTTTTGCCATAAGTACAAGCGACATTACTACTGATAATGTCTCACCACAACTTCATTGCGTATTTTCTGATAAAGGCTATCTCTCTTCCCTCTGCCATAAAAATTAGAGACTGTAAGCAGTCATAAATGTCATGAGTATACAGATTTTTATTTTCAGTTCCAAGACAGTAAGAAAAAAAAAGTGGGGGGGAGACCACCCTGAATAAGCTTTAAAAATTTATAGCTTCCTAATAAAATTCCAAATTTCAGATGAGGTTACAATTCTAGAAAGATAATTAACAAATTTTAGGTTTTTTTTTTTTTATTTGTTTGTTTGTTTTAGAGTCAAATGCATACAAACCGATAAATGGTCAACACATTGACGGATTTGGTTCACAATTTTGGAATTAATATAAATATTACTTTTTACCAATGAAGTACTTTAATTTGAAATTATTCTGTTCATTTGGACAAAAACAAAAACAATAAAAATGGAATTCACTCAAAATTCGGTTGGAACTTGCAAATTTAGAGTAAAAAAATTCTAGTTCAGAGTATTTTTCAAGCTATCATGTACATAGATACACATAAGACCAAAAAAAAAAAATGTTAGTTGGGGGTTGAATTGGGGAAATTAGGGCAAAATCTGAATATTTTGACAATAATAATTTGTTTTCCTTGGAATAATTTGCATACAAAAAAGTAATAAAGAAATTTTATTGGCATTTAATCTATTATAGTTATATCTTTTTCCAAGAAATGGCCTAAGAGTAACTTTTGAGTACCATAAATATTTTATTTCATTTTTATTTTTTGTAGCCTTGAATTATTCAGTGTATTCACTTTTTTAAGTCCATAATGAATGAAATGCACGTTCTTAAGCATACCATTAAGAAATTCTAAACTTTTATACAAATATTAATTGAGATACAAATATCTTGATTCTTCACAAATAGAAAGTCATTAAATGGTGCTGAAATATAAGTAACAAATGCTGAAAAACAAGTAATAAAACACAAAAAAGCAAGGATGAACTGAAGCTATTGGTAAAAGAATAACGTGAAATCTTAAAATTAATACTAAAAAGTATGGATTTTCTCTCTTGTCTAAACAAGTAAAAAGAGGTGGAAGAAAATCAAGTACATAATAAGTATATATTTTCCATTTCTACTAGATTTATAAAATACATTAAACATTGAAAGATCTGATATAATGAAGAAATTACAAATTATAATCAGATAGGTCAGGTAGTGTGAAACGGTCCACCCCTCATCAAAAGATATATACAAGCATTTAGATGTATTTTTTTAAAAAGCATAAGGACTTTAAATAATGCTATACACCCAGTGAAATATGAATTTTCAAAATGCAGCCTTTGTAATTTTTTCTTTCCTTGATGGCATGCATTAAAAAAAATTCTATTCATAATATATGTATTTGCAATAAAATGCAATGTTCCATTTTTGTTTTACTATAACCATTTCTATATGTTTAACATACTCTATCTACAATACGGCTGTAGCTTTAAGTAAAGAACTTACAATTAGAATCAGAGAAATTTAAGTCAATTACATTCAAAACAAAAAATGTAAGACATAAAAAAATTAATTTTATTTAAATCCTGCATTTTTTACAACTGAATACGCCCTTGCATAATTAAACGGTTTAATGTAAAAGTAAAAAAGTTGACCAAAAAGTACTTTGAAAAAATTTCACCAAATAACAAAAATATACTCAAGTGTATAAATATATATATTAAATATATGCCTAAATATAGAACAAATTATGCACAAATCATACACTGCCAATACAAATCTCCATGGCAAAAAATTTTCTTGGTACTTTTTAAATGCCATTATAACCAAGAAGTACCATTTCAGAAAACAAACTGCAAGTCAATAAATGTTTCACAGACTGAATCATTAATAACCCTTTGGCTGATCATTCTGTTATTTCCATAGGCAACTCAAATTTAGCAAAATCTGCTCACCCTGCAATTTCCACGTGCATATGTTTTCTTCCTTTATAAAAGAGCTTATCCTATTTATACCCATTTAACCATTGAGATAAATTATACACAGTATTAAACATTAAGTTTACATTTTGGCCAACAGATATTGTTAGAAAAATATTTTCTAGAAAGAAATGTATTTTTCAATTCTCCAATATATATAGAATTAAAATAATCAAAACACAAAGCAATTTTTGAAATAATTTCAGTCCACATATTGGACAGTCAGAGGATTTAATTAAATAGACATATTTCAAACCTAATTTCAATGACAGTTATTAAAATTAAAATTTTTGAAAAACAGGAAGAATAAATATTAAAGAAACATACCCTTTCTAGCCAAGGAGTGATGCATTTTTCATGGTATAAATGATTACAAGGTAATCGTTTCGCTTTGTCTCGCAAGCGGAAATCATCCATGCATACTGTACATTGTGTGCCTTTCTCTGAGAGAAATAATAATAATATAATGGACCTGACATTTTTAATTTAGAATGAGAAAGAATATATAATATTTTACATAACAAACAAAGCATTCTTAAGTATTCCTTTAAAAATTTAAGTTAGATTTAGATAACCTAAATAATCAATCCAAAATTTTAGCAAGTTAATTTTACCCATTTGGAAAACTGGCTTAATTTTAAAATCAAGAGCAACTGAAATCCTATTTCAAATACCTAGAACACAGCTATGCACGAAATAATTTCAGATAATTCATAACATAAGTTTGGTAACATTTATACTTAAAACAACTGAACTAGCAAAGAAAAACTACAAATTCAAAAATATTAAAACTTTTCTATCTTTTTAATTGATAGGTGCCTAAGTTAAGAAGTTACTACAGCACTTACTACCAGAATAATCCTCAAAACATTTTCAAACAAATAAAAGCTTTTCTTTTTTTCCATAAATATTGTATGTAAATAAACATATTTCAGTCTCCTAAATGTTGAATATCTATAATCCAAAAACTGCTCGATAGTGAGAAAAGCTGTATAAAGTATCTCACATCAGAATGACTCAAAAAATGTTGCTTGAGTCTTAAATTTACTGTTATTCCTATTTTAATTGCTGTTTCACTAATTGAACTGCATTAAAAATAAAATGAGAAAGTTGCAAAGTGGAACAATCTTTTTTGATATTATTTTGAGATACATGTTTATATATTATCATCTAAATTAATAATCAAGCTACCATTTTAAATGAAAACAATTTACACTTGAGAAAGGCCAATTTAAACAGAAATGAGCCAATATTTGAATTTGTATATAATAGGAAATTATATGAACAATGTTGACAAAATGTTCTTTCATATTTTTATATTACGTTAAAAGATACATGAATAATTTCAATAAATAAAATATTATAATAATCAAAACCCAAATACTAAATAATGAAAAAAAAAATACCAGCAGGCAGTACATATTTTAATTAAATTACAACAAATAGTGACATGCAGCATAAATTTTTAAATAATGTGATAAGTAAATCAAAAAATTATTTAAGCATTATTTATTCTAAGAAAAAATAGCCACCTTTTGATACTATTATAGTATACACATCAAATATATTTACATATAGCACACTTGCAAGCTTTGTATACTAACGAAAATATTTTCTCATGGCACGATTCACAGATTTACAAGAAACATTGCTTTCTTGAAGAAGAGGGTCTTGATATAGTAGTAAAATAAGTTTTGATACATAAATTTGACCAGCATCTTTTG
The DNA here is from genome assembly GCA_026543055.1 of Argiope trifasciata. Taxonomy (NCBI): domain Eukaryota; kingdom Metazoa; phylum Arthropoda; class Arachnida; order Araneae; family Araneidae; genus Argiope; species Argiope trifasciata. The sequence goes on along the minus strand of JAPMOQ010013041.1, from coordinate 643,686 downwards.
ACATTATCAAAACATAAATTTATACATTTTTTCATACATTAAAAGATTATATTTTTCAAAAATATTCCCAGAAATAAAGGGCTAATTGAAGTAAGTGCTTATGTATGCAAATAGTTTATAAATTTTTTAAGATTAGTTGAAAACATACATAAATGGATATATAATGTACAACAATTTAGTTTTAAAAATTAGAATAAGGTAAAAGTATGAAAAACTTACCTAAAAGATCTGCGGTAACAGCAAGAGATGGCAATGATTTAATTTGATCTTTAGCAAGTGGTGGAGGACCAGAAATTTCAACTTCATCTAATAACTAGAATAAATAAAAGTAATATTTAAATTTGTAAACTGTGAAATTATCTTATAATCTAACTTTGAAATATATTTTACAAACAGCATTAAAAAAATTTTTAATGCTTACATTTCACTTTGATTAACTTATGAAATTTACACTAAAGATATCAAAGAAAATCTAATAACAGCGTATACTATTCGATGAATAGTTTCAAACATAAAATGATATCATTATGAAGTTGTTTTTCAAACATAAGTTAAAATTATTTTCTAACTGGAATAAAAGGTAATTTAATTTTTGTGATTATAAAAACCAAAAATTTAACTGTAACATACTATGTGTTGAATCACGCACATTTTTTATAATGGTAACATTTTATGCACACATCTGCAATCAGCATTTTCATTTTCATAGCCTGTTGTATAGTCATGAGTATATATTAATACAATATATATTGTATCCATTATTATCCATAATATAAATGGATTTATAGGGTAATTTGTATGGGTATCTCATTTTAAAACCAGTAGGGAAACATCTCTTATGTGTTTTTGCAGACGTAAATTAATGAAATATGAAAATGACATGCTGCTAACAGATGAGCAATATCCAAATAAGCTAAAAACTAATAAAACTAATTCAACTAACAATTCAATCAAATCATACAATAAAATAAAATTTAAAATAAATGTAAATTTTTTTTTAAAAAGTCATGGTTTCTAAGATATATATCTACTTAACAATAACATGCGGTGTTAATTTTTTTTTTCTCTGGTAAAAGAGAAGAATATTGTGCCTCTTGCTGCGCCACGGTGCCAATAAAAATGGTAGACAAAATAAACACTTCTGTGGAACAGTTATGGTGACCACTTTATGCATTAAAATTATGATCTTAACTGATAAATATTGGAATTTTTATTTTAATTTGAGATTTATTTAATCTGTAACTGAGATTTTTATTAAAACTTTTTTTTTTAACCTTTGGGATCACTACTGGTTTATCTTAACAATTTTGTAAAAGTTTTTCAAACCGGCTGCGCTCATCTGTTGTGTGAAGAGCAAAATTTAGAGCATGTGATGCCTGTCAGTATCTGAAAAAGGCACTGGGCAGAATTTTTTAACTTAAAAAAACATCCTACGGCTTTGCTAGCACATTCAACATAAGTAATAATAAGTATAGTAAAAGGTAAAGTATGATAATAGGTATAGTACATACAAACAAATATCCTTTAAGAACTTCAACTCTTAAAAATTATATATGTTCCACTCACCCTTCATCCATTCTGCAGATTTAAAATACTTTTACCCAACATCCACTTTTGCACAATTGCCTACATAACAAATCATTAATAGACCAAATGTTACAGCAGAAAAAGAATTATGAAAACTGCGAAGAATTTCATTGCAGCTGTCTTTTAATGTGAGAACGCAGATGATTTCGTAAATTACGATTTCAGATATTTTTCAAAGCACTTACTACTTTTGAAAATAAATATTTCATATTTGTATTTACATTAAAGTAACATAATTGTATTTCTAATTAATAGTAAAAAACCTTTTAATTATAATAATTATAACAAATATTCAATTATAACAAAATTAAAATTCATAATCGATATTTTTTTTTTTAATTTACCATTTTTCATAAAATAGCTGTAGTCCATGTACAACTCAAACTATTGTAAAAAAGTAGTAAACAAAATAGAATTAAGGTTGCTAGAACATTCCGTTGGGTTGAAATATTGGCGAGAAATTTTGGGGCACACTATGCTTCACTTTACCTTTCTTTTTTTTAAACAAGTCTTTTTTAGCAATTTTAGGAAATGCAACAAAAAATTTTAATGAAAACTTACTTGTGATGCAAGAGCATCAATTTCTTCATCACCAGTATAATCATCAAAATACCTAGAAATAAATACAGCATTTTTACTATTTATTTACTATTTTATTAGAAAAAAAAAAACTTTTGGGAGGGAGGGCAGTTTTATTAACTTTCTAAGCAATCATTCATGATACAAATTTGAAACAAAAATCATCATCTCAACCAAATTATGAACATTTTAATTTTTTATAGGGTTTAAATTAGAATTTTTTTCATCGCTAAAATTTATCTGTGAATACAAAATATCCATGATTTATTTATTTCCAAATTTTAGTTTACTGTACAACTAAATGCAATTTTTTTAGAGATGGATCAGTAAATTAGAAAATTTGTGTTATTCAATTCAATTAGTTTTTGTAGCAGTTTTCATTAATCTGTATGCATATTTGGATAAAGATTTTGTATCCTAAGTGAAAATTCAACTTTTCTTGTTGGGAAATGAGGGGGCTGAGTTAAAATTTATTTTTAATTACAATGTTTCACAGCTAGAAATTTAAATAATGATTTAATAATCTCGTAATTATGTTTTTTTATTTAAAATATCAAGTTTTAAAAAAGATTAACCCAAAAATCTATAGAATGTCAAAAAATTCATTTCTTCTTAGCATCCTTTAACTGAAAAATTAAATGACATTTATCTGATCTCTACATCCTTGTAGCCCACTAAAGAAATAGTCTAATTTTGGAAGAAGGGGGGGGAGTATATTGAGTTATCTTGGCATTTGAAATAAAAAAAATCTTCTTTATGATGCAAAATTTCTTTCATCCTTCCCTATATTAAATTCCATACCCCATAACTAAATTAATAATTAAAAATTTCAAATAAAGAGTTTTTAAGAATCAGAAGCTGAACTTAAATCAAACAATATTAGAATTAAATTTTAAAAAATGACCCAAAAAGTTCCTTTAATTTCTGAATTAGTACATAGTGCATAATTTAGGCTTTTCAATCTGAAAATTGAGAAAAGCATTCATTAATATCCCAGTATTTGAACTAAGTGTCAGCAAAGTTATAAAAACTCTTATGATCATCATTTTGTATCAGATATACAAAAATTGACTAGGAGTGTCAGGTACTGTGATTATCAGTTTCAGGACTCAACTTAGAACTAGTATTACTTTGATGATGTAATAAATTTCCATGACTTTTCAAACTGTATTCACAACCATTATGGTTTTTTACTCCATGTAATAGTAGACAAAAGAATGAGGAATACCTGCTTTTTTGTATACTAACTGTATCAACAAATATTTTCTTACAACATATCAGCCAATAAAGATCAAAATAAAGGCCATAGAGAATAGAAATAAGCAATCTTCTTTTGACGAAGAGAAATTTAAAACTGGAATCATATTCCTAGCAATATTTAAATACAAGTCTTGGTACAAGTACGAAAACCAGCCTAATTTTATTATTATTATGACTAAAGAATCAGTATTGTCTGTATCACACACAGAAATATCCAGGACAATGCAGTATTAACCTGTACCTGACACAGTAATATCAGGTAACAATCCAATAATAGTTTATACGCACATAAAAGTTCAAATAAAATGAGCAATCAACAAATCTGGTTTAAAGTTTTATACGGATCTATACTTAAAATTCCAAATCCATGCAACAAACACCTAATAATTTTTAATAAGTAGTTATTGTAATTTCGTGTATTGAAGCAATCAGACTTCAATGAATAAAATTCAAACTAATCTATCAAAACATTCAATATTGCCAATGTTATAATTGGGATTTATAAAGAAAAAAAAAATTAAAGATTTTTTTAACATGAATTCTGAAATAGGATTATTGCTTTCACTTTCATTTCATAGCATATAGAATTTTTATTTATACCCATAATATTTTGTTGAAAATTGATTCAAATAAATTAAATTTCTAATCTGTAACAAATAATCTTAAAAATTTTAAAAACATGCATTCTTTAATAAAATTTATTTGCCTAAAAACCAATAATCAAAGTGAAAAAACTGACAACCAAAGGCTAGTAGTATTTTATAACAATTTATTAATTTTATATTTATTAACAATTGAAAAATTTAGTAGCAGTGCAGTTTTGATATAGGTCCCTATTGGCAGAATTTTATATTGGCATTTTTTTTTCTATTTTGGCACTTCTCATAATCCAGAAACTTAGATCATTTAACAAGACGATATCAGCAAACCAACAACAAAAAATTTGCCAATATAAAATAACACCTCTAGGGATCTATATTAAAGGTGTAACTAAATAACACTTACCGAAAGCTAACAAATGGTGAATCTAAATAAAAGAGAAAAAAAGTATTTGATTATTCTGAAAACAGAAGAAAAAGGAAAACATTTCGCAATAAAAAAGTAAATTAATTGTAACAAGAATTCTTGCATTTTTTTAAAGTAAACTATTAGATATAATGTATGCATAAAAAACAAAAATTATTATTAAAATAATATATATATTAGAAACGTAATAAATAAATGATAATGTAAGAAATCATAAATAAAGTACAATTTCGTATTTAATTTCTTCAAGTTTCAAAATATATGTACATTAAAAAAAGAAGTTAAATAAGAAAATATCTGCATAACATATACAACAAAATAGGAAAGGGGACAATATTTCCTGGCATTTTTCAATGCATTAAGCAAACTAATAATTTGTCATTAATATTATATTGAAATAGTTACCATTATGCTATATTTCTAAAGATGCACAAGATATAAATATTATTTAAGTTTAATAACATCTTGCATAACATTACTTCCCGAGATTACTAAAACTTACCCTCACCTTCTTCATCAGCATTTAACAATTCCCTCATACTGATATGCCTCATTACATCACTAAGGGAGCTATTGGAGAAATATAAATACATATATTATTGATAAATTTAAAAATTTCTGGTTAAAACTATAAAAACAAATTGTACATGAAATAAAAAAGCCAGATAGATTAATTTCTAGATTTCAAATCATAAAAATATTTTCAAATCCTCATTAAAAACACATTCTTTAGTCAACAAACAACTGTTTTAGATAATCAATGAGATAATTTCATTTCAGTTAAGCTTTGAATCTAATAGAACAGAATCATACATATGAGTATAATCCAAACAAATTATTAAAAGCTTTATATATATATATATATATATATATATATATATATATATATATATATATAACTTAATGTAATAGTCTGGCCTCTATTATTTCTAAGATGCAATTATTAC
>JAPMOQ010013041.1:617469-636551 GCA_026543055.1 Argiope trifasciata | reverse complement strand
ATATATATATATATATATATATATATATATATATATAATAACTTAATGTAATAGTCTGGCCTCTATTATTTCTAAGACGCAATTATTACCATACTTTGCAATTCTTTAAATATTTTAACACAAAATATCAATATCATAAAACTGAGAAAAATAATTTGTTTTGGTCACTTCATGCATTCTCCCCATACTATGCTTTCATGTCAATCAACATTTTTTATGCATAGCATAATTTTGAATGAAAAATCTACAAGCTAAAGCTTACACTTTAAAAAAATGCTTGATTTCACTTGCATATGAAAAATACAATAAACCATAAAAATTAATCAGCATTCTGATTTTACTCCGAACAGATTTAAATAATCAACTTTTGGAAAAATTTCATACAAGTCCCCACTGAATTCCAACACATTTAATATTATTAAGTATCTTTATTAGCAGTTGAGGACAAATTTCAAAGTGAAACTCAAATATCTTTTGCAAACTAAATTGATTCACTAGCAAATAATCTGAATAAAAAAAGATAATAGTTTGAATTCTGATAGTGTCATTTTGTCACTTCCAAGCACTATATTATTCTTAAGTTTCAATCCAATTGGAATTTACTTAAATTAATTTGTTCTGAATTCTATTAAAATAATTTGTTCATTTAAAAAAAATCCACACAGCAGGAAAAGGAAATTGGTGTATTAAGTTAATCACATGTCACATTTATGAAAATAGACAATTAACTGACATCCTTAGCATTTCCTCACTGGCTGTATCTTCTAGAAATCTTCAGAATATTTTTATTTCAATCACCAGCATGTAGTTAACAATTTTGAAAAAAGGCTTAGGATTTAAAAACATAAATGCAAAGAGATGTTTTTAAAACCTATATGTATCTTAACCTTTCCTTTTGATTCAATGTAAAAGAATATGGGTCTTCATTTGGTTAAATAAAGACCCATATTCTTCTTCATGACTTTAATAAGAAAATTCTAATAGAATTATTAAAATTGTCACCAAATATTTACTCACTCTGCCCTAAATAGTCTACGTCTCGGTGCTTCCACATCATCATCTTCTGGTAAATCATCCCCAACATTCATCAACACCCGACTAAAAAAGTTGTCCATTGTATTCTGAAATATATTTTTTTTTTTTTCACAGGATTAATTAAGCTTTCAGAAAAGTCATCAATAATAATAAAAAAAAGCAATACTTATATGTTGTTGTGTATACTGATGTGCAAATCAGAACAGATACATAAAGACCAACATTTATATTATATATATAATATATATATTTCAAATCATTGCATTCTGATTTAAAACTTAGCAAATATACTATATTCATAAATTCTGTTTCATTTCCTTCATTCTTGATGCTTTCTTATACCGAGTAAAAATGAGAAATATGTATATATTTTTAAAAACAATTTTTTAAAAGATAGAATCTACAAGTCTTTCCCAGAAAATTCTCAATTTATATATACAGACAGATGGATTTTAGTCAGATCTATACTAATGTAACAAAAATACAATATTTAATAGGAAAGCTACTTCTAATATGCTGATGATTTTTTTCGCCCTCAACTACAAAAATGAGAACAATTTAAATATTCTTATGGTACAACTTTGATATACACCCCCAAATCTGGCACTCCCTACGGACTTTTTAGGGTTGCTTTTTAGGTAGGATTAATTATTTGTGTTTCGCAAAAATCCATCTTGGCAAGAAAAAAAAGGCGCCAAAAGCAGGTATTTTGCTTGGCGATAAAAAAAAGTCACCAAATTTTCAATTTGGGGGTGTATATCAAAGTAGTTCCATTCTTAAGTATTCTTGTTTAAACTATACAAAAAAAAAAGTCAAACATAATATTCTATTTTATATTGATCATAATTCATAATTTTAGATCAAATTAATATATTAAAGGCTTACTGTATTATCTTTGTTCAAATGAGATACAACAAAACCCAGGTTTCCCAAATTTACAGATTTTGTTCTAAATGTTTTTAACCAATTAATTATTCTATATATTCATTTCTCAATTATAATCTATCTTTAAAGCTCCTTCCAACAAATCACAGTAAAATTACTTAAAAAAAACAATTATGAAGCACCAAATAATTTTTTTTAATATATATATAAATATAACTGATTTGACATAGTAGTGCCATTATAAGCAAGAACTGATATCAGGGTAAAAAATACATGAAAATGTCAAATGAATTTAAGACTCACTTACCGGAAGGAATGAAAGATTGGAAATATCTTCTAGGTCTGAATCATCTTCATCCTCATCTGGACAAGAATATGTGCTAGGAAAAAAAAATTAATAAAGCAAAATAATTCAGATATTGATAGTCATAAAACTTTAAAACTACTCAACTTACTCAACATTGTATAAGTCTTTAGATACTTCTTCAAGAAATCCACTAGAACAATCAGGACAAATCAATTCTGCCTAAAAGTTAAAAGTATGAATAATATTTATGATACAAGATAATCAAGGATGACAATAAATACATATAAAACATATATAGGCAAAAATTGTTTTATTTAGATTCACATTAACTTAATTGTTTTAATTTTTCATTAAGCACTAACACTGGAATTTTGACTTATTTAATTAATGGAACATATTATGATAAAAATTTCTTAATTCATTACATTTCATTATTACAAATGTTATAGCATTTCATTTTATTTGAAAAACAAGAACATTCTTGCCAATTTCCCGCAAAACTTTATCGCAAATGTCACCAACGTGAACCAAATGCGAGCCAAGCAAAGCAAATGCAAGAAATTAGGTAGAATTCTACATTATTTGGCAATTTCTCGCTAAACCCGGTTAATGGAAAAATACCTCAATTACAATACTTAAAAAATTATAAATACGATTACAAAATGCATGAATTTTAATAAGATGTCATTAAATATGCATAAAGGTATCTAGAAATATTATAGCCTATTTACTTTTTTTATAGATTATAATAGGGCTCAAATATCAAAACTAATAAATATTTAGATCTTAATTAAATGGCGTGATTTTTGTTGTTGTTGCTCATTTAATAAAAAACCTAGTTAAGAAAACAGATTAAATTAGTATATTATAATTATGCTTGTCTATATGTAATAAATATTTTAAGAGAGGGAGATGTTATTCACTATATATCCTCTCAAAGTGTCAGTACCTTGAGATGTGTCCTCCCCCACTAACTGCCTAGATGAATAAACACAAAAAGTTTCAATATAATTAATTATAATATTAGAAAATAAATTTTCTTTACATCAAAGATAATACTTCACATAAATAAACGAATACTAATTCAACAAGTCTATTAGAGAAGAAAATTGTAAAATAATCATAACACAATACCAATATATGCAGAAGTACAGAAGCATAAAAAAAGACTTTTAAGGATATATTGTTAAACTATTTATCAACCTAACAATTAAAAATGTTTTTAAATAAAAAATGTTACATTTATATTTTTAATTTAATAATACTTTAAGTAATATACTACTTCAAGAATTATTTGAAATTTTTAAAAACAATAATATACAAAAAAAATTAACAATTATGACATTAAAAAAAATATCGATCAATATTATAGAATTTAAAATGAGCCAACAAGAAATAAATTACATTCTTTGATTAAAAGATTATACTAATTTAAAATTATACATCAGAGGAAAATTAATTCTAATTATATTTCATATTTGATAAAATTCTACTAAAAATCAATTTATAATTTAATAGCCAAATAACAATAACAGGAAAATAAAAACTCCTGAGAAATTAATTGAAATTATCATTATTGCATTTAAATACTACTTGAATGCATCAATATTCTGTTTTACCATTCCTTAATGGCATAACATTTGTATTAAAATAACGAATTTCGAATAAATTTCATTACGCGTATTATATTTTATCTCGTTGAAAAAAACTAATCTATATCATTTATTACGCCGTAAAAAGCCTATCTTCAAAAGTAAAAAGGACTAAAAAGGAAGCGGAAAATGGATTGTTAAATAAATAAAAAATTTAAATACTCTGGCACTTGAAAAAAATTCTGCTGTCAGCGCATAATATATATTTATTTATTTGCATACATATAAATAATATATATATATTATCTTTTCACTAAATTGAGGCAAAAAAAGAAAAATATATAAACAGGATAAATCGACATAACCAGAAAAAATATTCACATTTCCGTTCATTTCGAACAAAAGAATATTTCGTCATTCTTTGTTCCGAGGTTTTTTCTAAATAATTGTAATTTTTTTTAAATCAAAATTACTAAGGAACATTAAAAATTTCTGTTAATACCAGAAATATAAATTCAAACTCAAAAATAAATCGATAAAATAATCGCATTAAAATTAATTCGTTCCTTTCATTTCAACGTATTTGATAACAAACGGAGTGCGAAACCGAAACTAAATAGATATACTTACTTCTCTTTAAGCTGCAACATATTTTTCAAAAAAAGAAATAAAACATAAGTATACAGCACAAATCCATGAAATACGATTAATAAAAAATGTAGCATTACAACTTAAACATATTCCAAAAATAGATGGATAGCAACAACGGATCATTTGAAATCAGCTCTTTCCGTATCTGTAGGATGGTTCAAAGGACAATAATTTTTTTTAATTAAAATCATACCGTGTGAAAAGGTGAAACCTCCCGACTGCAGTGATGACAAAAATATTTTGTGTTAAAAGATGCTAACTGAATTCCTTCAGCCATTTCTTCAATCAAAAAAAATTAAATACTTAACGAAAACTAAGACAAAAATTCACAACACAATCAACATCCACGACAAGCTAATGACTGAGTTGAGTTGGATTATCATCAGGAACTTTCAAGAGCATTGCGATAAAAGCAGATTCAAGAAGATGAATGCAACAATGAATTCAAAAAAAAAAATTCGGTCTGACTCCAATTATTGATTAAGAGTACTGAAATTAAATAACGTTAATTTTAATAACAAAGTAATAAAATAAAGATACATTTGCATAAATTAATAAAGAATTTGAGAAATTGCTCTAGTGCGCCACAAATTTGACTTATAGCATTGACTGTTCATTACGCAGCATGAAAACGTTAAATATGAAATCAAAATTCTTAAAATGGGTATTTTTAAAAGACTACGATAAGAAAACAATATTTCAATTTGTATATTAACAAGAATGAAGCATTTAATAAAGACGTATTTCATTCAAATATAGTATCTGAGGTTAAAAACAATCATAACAAAAATTTGAAATATTAATAACTTACTGATTAAATATTGCACTTTTTGAATCAAAATCATTAGATTTGATATTGGTAAAATCAAGAAAATAAAAGAAAAAAAAATGATACTGTCTTATCGCCTTTCCCGAACAGCTGTGACCCATAACGAGCATCACGTGTGCGTAAAGGTCAATTATATCTTCTAATCCAAAGGTCGCAGATTGACTAATTTAGAGATGAAGCGAATTTGTCCACTCAGTTATGTGAAAGCATATGTTTTTCGCTTTCTGTGATCTTAATTTTAAATCATGATGCTCTGTAGTTTTTTATTTATATTACCAGTATTAGCAATATTTAAATCAACCTTAACGAATGCAGAAATTATAGAGTCAGGTAAGGTTTCTTTTTCGTTTTTATTTTAAACTGTCCGCCAAGCGTTATTTATCAAAAGAAAATAATTTTTTTTTTCGTTAATTTTCCATCCACGATGAAAAACATTTCTAACGATAAGAAGACAATGCCCTGTTTTTTATGCTATTCAATAATCACAATACTTTACAATATCGAATATAAACATGCATGTATATAGAAACAATATTATGGATTAAATTCAATTATTAGAAAGAAAATTCACTGACTCTAGAAGATAAATTTAAATCCCTGAAGGGCTAAATTTTGAATAATAAACTGATTTAGTGTAGATTGCTAAATCTTCCAATTACGTGTTGATCCGAAATAGAAAAATAAAAATATAAAAAAATGAAATGTAAACGATGGAATTTTTCCTAGACACTTCTTTAATGTACTCTAGTTTACATTTCCGGGTTCAACATCATGCTACATGATACTTCATAATGTCCGAAATTATATAACGGCACAATAATGTACAGTATTATTAAATACTATACATTGTCATATGATACTATAAATATTATGAAATTTCATAGTACCCGCCTTAGATGATCAGCTGTATTTTCAGTTAAATACTTCTGTGAAGCTTATTATTAATGGCTTCCCGAGCAACATATACTTAAATTTCAAAGTTTGGTAGGTATATAAAAAGTACTATTTTTCAAGCTTTTGAAGACCTGCACATTTCTGTCCATTGCTATATAAATGAGCCTAAGTGCATGTTACATCATATGAAACTTTAACTTCAATTTGAAAAGGAAGTTATTAATTATAATTAATACAAAACTTTCATTGCTTGGTTGTTGTTGTTTTTTAAAAAAAAGGATACGTTGTAAAATTTTCCACCATTATTTACTTTGAAGTTATTAGGAGTATAACAAAATTACCAAAACTTAAGGGGAGGGAAATATTTTAAGAAAAAACATGGAACAGTAAATTGAGTCTCCATCAATAATAATGTAAGAAAAACTCAAGATGGAAATATTTTAGCAACAATAGAAATGTTATAAATATCTTTACAACATGAAAATGTAATTTTAAAAAAATTAGGTTTAAAAGATTTTAAAATTAATTACAAAGAGACAAAGAAACTGCATAGCAATTAAATTGGCGTCATTGAGAAATAAATATTGTTTTGAATTTTCGAATGATGTAGAAGTTATTTTCTTAAAATCACATTTCCAACTTTTAAAGCAGAAAAGCGAAATTTCGCTTAATTTTTATTTCAGTTAAATTCTAATTAATTTTACCAATTTGATAGTGGTTTCCAAATTTTGTCGATTCTAGAATCCTTGATAAATCCGTATTTTTCCAATACGTTCTGTATAAAACTCATATAGGCAATGTTTGCTAATGATCAATGATTTTTATGTAGGCTAAGTGAAATTGAGTAAAATACATTTTATGTTACATCTGTCTTAGTACACAATGATGGACAACATTTTAAAGATATCTTCCCGAGTCAGAACATCAAATAACATCGTAGGAACATCGAGCAATATCATGTGACCAAGAAGATGTAACATATCTAATAGGAAACATATTTGAACAATATTAATTTAAGGGGAATTGGAACGCTTTCGACAATGAAATTTGCCTTAATTTCAGTTGTAAATAAAAGAGATTTTTTCGCAATAAAAATATAATAAGACATATAGAACGAATGATTGATTTTAATTATAAAACAGGGAAAAACATTTGTTTCTTAAATTGTTTGCTTTTTAATGACAAACCGAATAAGTGTTATGATGAGATAATTTTTAAGTTCATAGTCACAAATTAGAAACCTCACAGAAAAATAACTGTGTATAAAATCACTCCAAAATCAGCATAACACATGATCTTAGATTTAATAATTATAATCAATTTATTTCCTCTTAAATTTGTTAATAAAAATTTTCCAAAAAAAATGAATGTCATGTAATTTAAAATCCTAAAATATATATTTTCTTCGATTAACAACCTCTAAAGATTAACACTATTGAACTAAAAGAATAAATATAAGAATAATAATTCTCAATAGATACATAATATTTATAAACATATTTTCTTAAAATTTCATAAGATTTTTGTTATTTCTAATAGCACTTGTCATTGACAAGCCCGCTGATTAAAGTCATAGCTATTCCATTCGACTTTTTTTTTTTTTTTTTTCCTTTTTTGTTTTTTTTTTTTTTAGTAGAGTCATTTAGTAGAGGCCAAGAGTACGAGTTAGCTACTCACGAGTCACAACTTTTGGCGGGGTACCTCGACCTTCATAAAATTGCAATGAATAGAATGCATTCTATGCGTATTGAAATTTAAATAATAGAATAAGTGTTTTGAGAAAAAAAGATCTATACTACTAACATAGTTTTAGTCTTCTTAGATTTATTAATAAATCATAATTTATAAACTTTCGACTTTTCAAAACTATTTTTATTGTAAATTCCTACATTCCTATATATATATAAATTCCTATAAAATCCTATTTTGTAAGGAAAAAATTGAAAAATCAATTTTTTTAAACACAAATGTTTTTAGTTCTTTTAATAGTTGTTAAATGGATTTCTTAATCATTGATAATTTTCTGAAACCATGGAATTAAAATGAACATAATAACATTTCTTTGTCGCAATGGTTTTTTATACATTTGAATTTTACAACAACAGTTTGTTATCGAATTTTATCATGCTTATTCATGTATGAATATGAAGTATGCAGTGCATAATATCCTTCAAACTGCTTATTTCTTAGCTCCTATCAGCTAAGATTAGCACTGCAACCCTTGAAATTGAATCTAAAATATGAATAAAAAAATGAAAACTGTACATCTCATGGTATTCCCATTGAGAAAGTCAAAACTCCATAAAGTTCTTTTTTGAGAAACAGTGTATTAGTATTTGTGAATTACATAATTTACTCATTTCTATAATGTTAGAATTTTTTTCTTATTATTAAATATATGAAAGGAAGAATTTGTGAATATGCTGGAGCTTTGAAAAATAGCTCATTAGACCTACAGATACCGATATACTTCGGCCCATATATGCTTTAGCCGACAAAAATGTAATCTTTGGGGAAATTCTTTATGAATTTTAATTATAATTTTAATCAGTATCTTTAAATGTCCCTGGCCATCTTAGTTCTGAGCGGAGTTAAAAATATTTCAGATTTTTTGATCTGCGAAGTTATTGGATGTGAAATTCCAATTTCTGTTTTCACGCTTTCAATGCGAAGTTAATTTAAACATTTGGAGTTTTAAAGGTTAAACTGACTAATTTAGATACATGTGACTAAATCTAAGCACGGATAAATAGAATAGATCAATGAATTGATGTCTACAATTTTTATTTTTTTGTTGCTGTATTGTTTTATTTTGCATTTAATAACCACATTTAATTAACCAAAAAAATCATTTATTTGTCTACAATGTTTCAGTACTAAAGACAAAGAGCAAAACATGTAATTCTATTTGAATTTAAGCAATAATAAATTTTATATAAAAGTATAAATTTATAATCTGCCATCAAATATCTATTGTCATGTTCCAAAAAGTGTAAATATAAATTAATTTATGTGAAAATACAATTATGTGATAAACAGCACGTATCATCTGACATCATTGGCATAGTAAGAGTATGAATGGAGTCCATTGTATTTGTACACTGATCCATTTAATATTTTTACTGGAAGAATGAGCAGTGAATATATGAATAACTGTATTATGTAAATAAAATTCTAGGCGAGATACTCACTGTAGTTCGAGATTAAATTCTCATGTATTTTTATTGATGAAGCGTTTTTAACTAAATTAATTGTACCAAAAACGTCTTTAAAGTTTATTTATACTTAAAGATTTATGGAGCATGAATCTGGATCCAGCTTTAATTTGAAATTATGCACGATTAGATAGCGTATAAATTGCTTTATTGAGCAAAATTCGGGTTTTATCGAAACTTAACAATACAAATTGGATCAATTCTGAAAAGTTTCACTCCAGTCCATCAAATTACTTAATATTCACCCATTTTAATTAGAAATATGGTACGAAATTTTTCTTAGTATCAAATTTTTCACTACACTATTTCTTGGAAATTCTTATACTACAAAATTATAAATTTCTGTACACAATTTTTTCTTCTTACAGAGTATATAGTTTTCTATTAAATTAATTTCAACATTTCATTTTTTAAATATGCAAAACTATTATAGCTGTTAGAAAGACGGATAAAAATTAAATGTGAAGATACATTGTGGCGCACTGCATCAAGCGAAACTTTAAAAGAATATTGCATTTATTGTTGTTTAAATAGTAATAAAATATTTAACATAAGCAGTAAAAGAAAATTTTATACATTTTTAAAGCATACCTTTTAAGATTATTTATTTTTAATACAAAAACTTATTTAAAACATTATAATAAAAACGCTTTTTTATCATTTTTAAACAATAAAAAATATTCCCTTAACGATATTTAAAAAATAAATGAAACAGTTATAATTAAATAATAAAGTTTAAAAGCTCACAACTCACCGTTGCCTGGTAACGCAGTATCTATAAATTTCTATACTTCAGTATCGTCTGTCTATTGACATATTTATTAAATTTTGGTAAATTAAAAGAAATTGAAGGGAAAATACTACGAAAATGAAACTGATATAGTTAAAAAAGGTAAAAATTTAAATTATAATATGATTTTAAAATATTTATAGCGGGTCAATTTACTTTGAATTTATTGGAGAAAACCGGCAAAATTTTGATTGATTTTCAATTAAAAAATTATTTAACTAGCTTTTACACTTCAAAAATTAATAGAATTCTTTCTCTTATCAAATATTAAGTATACAAAATTTAGTAGAAAGAGGCTCCACTGTTTAGGACGAAATGTGAAATATACATGCATAAGCGCATTTACTTTCATTTACTATTATAATATTTACCAGTACAATAAATATTCATTTAATAAAAATAGCTATGAGATGTTAAAAACACTTTTAAAGATAAAGTTTTTAGATATAAAAAAATACTTTATTGATAAAAAGTGCAAAATTTTACTGAAAAGAACTTTAGTACAATGATAGTACAAGATATAAAATATGTTTTTAAAAAAGTATTTCTTCCGATTGATGAATTTCAACCAAAATTGAATGTAGATATACGATTTTGATATTTAGACTTCAAATTTCATCCATGCAGTTTATTGGATGTTTAAGTTTCGGCATTTCCTTATTTAAGTACGAACGGATTTTTGTCTTCCCCCTTTTTGTTGTTGTTTAACCTAGATATACCGAATTCTATCCTTATCTATCAATACTTATAATAAAGATGAATGTGTGAGCATATGTGTGTTGGCGCCCTATATATCAAACTATTTGATCTGTAACTTCCAAATTTAGCTCATGTAAACCTTGAAGGTCGAAAATGCGTAACTCGGAACGATTTGTTTTTAATTTTTAATCAGAATTTTAAAAATCAAGTCTAAATTTTTACGTAATTCTGTGATAACTTCCTAAAATACTACCATACAAAAATGATTTTTACTTAAAGATCAAGTTTTAAAAATTATCTTGTTAAGGTATCAATGTTTTAACAAACAAACTTATGTTTTTAATGAATTTTTGAAAAGAATATTTTAATAATATTTTCCAGCAATTTATTTCACATAAAATAAATAAAATTGAATAAGTGAAAGTGCGTTATGCGCTAATAAGAAAAAAATTTAGCCTTTATCAGTGAGTTTCCAGAATAATGATTTTCTCAAAATAAGAAATAAGTTCACTATCATTGCACATTAAACCTAGTTCAATGCATATCTGAATAAAATGAAATAAATATAAAATGTGATATTTAAAAAACATAATTATAAGAAAATGTTGCTGTCATCTTTTAAATTATCTGTATTATTATTATTAATTAATTTATCTGTATTATTGTTATTAATTCAATAAATCTATTTTATTTGAGGCATACGAGCTTAATACATAAAATTGCTATATATTATTATTCAATATATATCAAAACCCTATAACTAATTTCTAATACTTTATTAATTGGCAGATATATGCAATAAAAATGGTCTAAATGAAATATATCATTATACTTTATTTAGTTTGAATCAATAAATGTTCTGATGACATACGAATTCTAAATTTTTATACAGATCCTCTATTATGTGAGTCATATTTAATAAAAATATTATTGAGACACTAATATTTTAAACAAACAAACAAAAAAGTTCTAATAAAATTTTGCAGATAACACTGATTCGCTATTCTTCAAAAACGCGCGATTTCTTCATCGTCTCTCTTGAAGAATATATACACCAATCAGAGCACTTAGATTTTTTCCAAGACTGATTGCTTAAAAAAATGAAATTGCTGATTGTTTTAAAATAATCGCAGTAAATTGAAACGTTAGATTAGCAAGATAATCATATAAAATATGATTTATAAAATAAAATAATCGCATAAAATTTTGACTTCATATTTGTTTTCAGAAGTGGATTTATTGGTTCAATTGTTATTTACCACTTTGAAGTCTTTGTGAAAGTAATATTGAATTTTATTATAAAGCAGAGAAAATTCTATTAAATAATCCTTTAAAATATTGCATAAAATATAAAAAAATAATTTCAATACAAAAAATTATGTTGGAGAATTTAATTATCTGTTGTAATATTTTTTAAATATACGTTTGGTTTCAGCAAAAAAAATTTCATATACTTATTGAAGTTTTATCTGCCACATTTCACATTCAGATATGATTTCTTACAGCAATTAGTAGGAAATTAGAGATATATATAGTGCAATGAGCAATGAACAAAATACTGTAAGGCTTCCATTATATTATGAGTTACGTGACTATTGAAATTTGAAATTTAAAGATATTTTGCTGAAGAAGCTATTAACAGACCAAGATATTTAATTGAACATTTTAGTGGGCATCATTACTGGATAATTGACTGATTGTCAAAGGTGGCTAATTATGAACAAATATCAAAATTTCGAGATCAGATTTATTTGAAAATTATACTTTTGTATCTGTGGATATATTTCTCAATGAAAAAGTAGTAATGAGGTAACATTTTGGCACATAGCTATAATATTAATAAATTTTGAATAATGCATGTAATTATCAATACTGATTTCTCAGAATTCAATCATATAACTATCTAATAAATAATTATTTTCTTATGAATATTTATAATAAGAGCCTCTCATGATCTACTAGTTCGTCAAGCTATTGATTGGATTTATAACACTTAGATTTAATCTCATGTTCATGATTCTGTCAAATTGTCAGGTTATAAAACTTTATTACTTTAACAGTTTTGTATATTTTTTATTTGTTGAATTTGTCTTATGGAGATCAGTCCCATAATATCATAGTTCTATTAAAAGCATCATATCAATTTTTATTTATCTAATAAATAACACAGATATTTTTAAAAAAATCTTTCTTCCTTAACTTTTAGTTATAGAAGGAAATTTGTATTGGAAATAAGACAAAACATATTTTTTTAAATTACCAATAATAAAAAAGTGTGTTTTATTATTGAAAAGTGTATTTATATTAAATTAGTATTATTAAAACGATAGATTTTAGTACGGCTTCAACAGCATTTTTGTACAATGATATTTTAGAATATTATCGTTGAAAAATATAAAAATTCCTCTAAATTTTTAATTAATTAAAATTATAACCCAAATTTCAAAAAGGCCTGCATATGCATATCCTCAAAGTTATGCAAGGAATAACCTTGAGTTACCAAATTTGGTAACTGTAAGTCAAATAGCCAGGAATGTATAGCGCCAACACACACACTTTTAGCTCCATTATTAGTAGACAGATGAAATTTTTAAAATATATAAATTATTTTACAAGTCCAATGTAAATTATTTGGTAAAATCTAAATTTTTATTATTAGTGAAAAATAAAACATGAAGTTCTATTATTAAAAGTAGTTTACAAAATAACTACTGTCAAAACTTGTACTTAAAATTAATTACAAGTACTCCTTTCTTACGTATAAAAATATTGTATGCTAATTTACAACAGTTTTTGGCCGAATTTTGCATAAATGAATAAAGAGTAAAATCCATCATTAATTGTTACTGCCCTGACAGAGGCTTAATTCCCACATTTCAAGATCTATTTTCAAATTCATTGTGCACCTTGTAGATACTAAACAATTAGATTATAAAATGGCAAGCGTAGTTACGAGTGTCACATGATTATGACGACACGTAGGTTGATTAAAAATTTTCTAAATTATTTCTCTCTTTCGCTCAGATTTTTTGAATTTCTTAGATTTTATCCCCCAACTCCCACCAATTACAGGAAGCTATTTTGGAAGAGACAAAACTGAAATACGTTAAAAAATTTAGAATAAGAAATTTTAATAAATAATGATAAAGAATTATAAACGTCAAGGAATATTATATAAATATTGGATTTTAGTTGAAACCTAATTCTATTCTTCATCTAATTAAGCAATGCATGCTGATAAATAAACAAAGCGAACAATATTTTGTAAAATTGTATTTACCAAGAATAAAACGAAGATTTGCAGCTTTTATTATTCGTGAAAAAAAAGGGATAAAAAATAAAGAAGGAAAACGTTTTTATTTTGTTTATAAAACGTAGATCTTTCAACGTGCGAGTTGAGAAAACTGTGACGCTTGATAACTGATATTTTGATTTCTCATGAATTCTAAATATGCTTTTGGTGATCCTTGAAACTGATGTATAAATATTTGGGTGAATAAATTCCAAGCAAACTTTCAGATGGGATGAAATATCGAATAAACATAAATCGTATTTGAATGACGTATCGTATTATTTGGTGTTCATTTATTTAGGTTGTTGCGTATCATTCATTGAATCAATTTTTTTTTTCTTTACTGTTACTTTAGATAATCAATCAGAATTACGATTTCACTTTCACAATAACAGTTTTACCAATAAAAAAAATTTAGAAAATAATAATTGAAGCATAATTTAAAGTTTTTATTTCATAAACAAATTCAGTGCATTCAATTTAATACAAAATAAATAATTGTTTGCTAATGAATTTCTTTAATAAAAACAAAAAAATAGAATAAAATTCTTTAATAAAAAATAAATAGAATAAAATTCTTTAATAAAAAAATAAATAGAATAAAATTCTTTAATAAAAAAATTAATAGAATAAAATTCTTTTATTCCTTTAATAAAAATAGAAAAATAGAGGTTTCATAAATAAATAAATATTTGTTTTTTACATCGATTTAATAATATTTCAGTTATTAAAAATAATCAATCAAAAGGTCGTCGAAAATATAAATATTGATTTTACAGACAAGGAAAAATCAATACGTTCTCTTTTAATTCAAAGACTTTTGTAATGTGAAGGGGAAAAAGGAGTGAAAATTGTTCAAACCAGCAAATTACTGAGAGGAAGTTTCGGTTCGAATGACAATAAGGCCTTTAGCAGAACCGGGTCACAACGCTTGGCCTCCATTGTAGTAGTATTAATCAAGGTTGAAATAAATGCAACAATCAATATAAGAATCGTGACTGCAACCACGATTACATTCGGTTTCACTTGCTTGTTTTCCTTCATAAAGTATTCTGAATATTCTTTTGTATCTAAACACGTTACAAATTCATGTGATTGAAAACTGGTAAATTGAAAAATTGTTCGGAACTTTAAAACAAAACAAAATAAATGCTAGTTTCAAATTTTTCTCTTGAAGTTTCCCTCTGAATAAGCGGATGTCGCTAATCTGTCTGATTCATTTTGGCGTGCGCATTGTGAAATTGAAAATCGCGATGCATTTGTCATCTTCGCTTCAAATGAGCTGTGTGATATGAGCTTGATTTTTTTTTTTGCTGTGTTTTTTTCCAACAAATGCTTACTAATTGGTATAAACAAAAAAAAATACTGTATCTGATTTTATGAAAATTTAAATAGCAGGGTTTTCTGTATAATATTTTGCCGATATCGCCACGGTGTACGTTATTTGATTTTCATTTATTTGGCTATATGTTGCAGTAATTAATAATACGTTTTATCGTTAAAAATGTAATCTCGAGATTTTCTTGACCTTATTATAGGGACTTTTTCTCAATACGAAAAACTCATTTTGGTAAATATATTCATTCGTCTTAGTGTATATGAACGCGATTACTCAAAATTGCTTTGAACTGAAAGAATGAATTTCTTTACTTCGAAATCGCAGAAGGTTTCCATTTTTGAATAAAATCGATATCAGATTGATTATTTGTCTGTCCATGAGTATATGAACGCAATAACTCAAAAATTCAATGAGCTTCATACTAGAAAATTTCTCATATAGTCTCAATATTTCGATTGCAGGCCTATAAAAAATTTGGACAGACAGGGTACAAAATAATATCTTATCATCAAACTCCTAGAGTTCAATCAAATTTTGGATGAAGCTCTTCGAAGAAGATTTGTTCATCAGTTCCGATAGTACGATAAGTACAAAACCATAAACAGTTGTATGGTTCAAATTTAGTAAAAGTTTTTGCATCTAAAGGGCAAATTTGCATCAAATTTTAAGCCATAACTGTAAGCGGACTGACTTTTTGTTGACCTGCACTTTCGCACGCATGTAAACACGATTAGTCAAAAACGTAAAAATTTAAATAGATGAAAATCGTTAAGTTATTTTGTTTCTAAGCTTTTAGTTCTTCAAATTTTGGCTTCCATCGGTGAAAATCAAGATATCCAAAATGCATATCCGATTTTTCTTTTTTTTTTAATTATATTATAAAGCACAAAATGCTCATGCCGAGAATTCTGAAAATAAAAATATGAGCAACCATGGCGTTCACCGTTTTTGCCCAAGGTCTAATTTTTATGTTGATTATCAATTTGAGAATAGTAAAAAAAAAAAAAAAAATGTCAAGGGAGCAACATTTTTTGGTTCCTAGGGAGCGCAATTTTCATCAATTTCAATCTGAAGTGATGGATTCTTGTCACAAATTTTTCCAAATACCTTTAATCATCGATTGTTTCCAGGCCATCGTGGCTATAAATAATGTAATGAACAATTCAGCCTTTTTGGCAATCCATCATTCGTTTCCTATTTCAGCCTTTGTTCTGAAAGCTCCTATTTAATCTCTGTGGGAAACATTTCGAATTTTATTAATCCACGTGAGAAATATTCATTTTTATTATTACATAATTAAGTTATTTTTAACATCGGAAACTCTCTGAGGAACAGTGTGTTTGATCAAATAGTTCCTGTTTTTCTTGGCAGGTAATTTTGATGATAAACAAACAAGCGAAGCTAGTTTCTCGTGTATTAAGAACTGATTTTTCAGATATTTTTCTTTCTTTCTTTTTCCTTAAACTACAGAAATTAAATTGAATAATGAGCTGATGATTTACTAATTTTGTCTGCAGTTATAAGCATAATTTTTATAAGCTTCGACTAAAATACACAAGCAGATTTTAGGTGACATCAAATGATTTCTTAGATAATGATTTTTTTCAAATATGTATATGTAGTTATTTCTGTCACCAATAAATTTTAGGGCTTGCAAATTTTTACTTTTATGCATGTTATATAAAATACAAGAAACCTAGTTACATGCTACACAAAGCAAAATATTGTAATTGTCAAAAAATTTGAATACGAAATATTGACAAACCTCTGCTTTTCAGATCTCTCTTTGACAAACGCATTTTGAAAATTATGTCTGTCAGTTTGTGAGCTCAATAACTCAAAATTCCTGTCAGCTAAACTAATGTAATGTGGAATGTGGGTTTTTTTAGTATGAAATTTCTAGATTTCTATCAAATTTTGAGCAACATTCATTAAACCATTCAGAAAAGGATGTCTTTGTGTATGTCAGAATACGAATGAACTCGTTAATTACAAAATATGATGAGCTAGATAAATAAAATTTGGTATACGGACTTAACATTTAAAATGCTGATTTTTATCAAATTTTGAATCTAATCAGTTTAAGAATTGATTGTTTGAATTTGTGTGATCTTGTGCCTACGAATGAAGTCATGCGTCAAATTCTAGTTCCAATCGCTCAAGAGGAACACTTCCAAACAGCATATTGTTTTTATTATACTAAGTAGTGCAAAAGATTCATGCACTGGGCTTTGAAAATAAAAATCTGAACACTTGCGATCTTAACAGCTTTGTCAAATTTTCTGTGGGGGTGAGAAGGAGAGTTAACTCTTCTAATTGAGAATTACGTGGAGACCCCTGCCAGTGGATGCATATGGGCAGTGTAGTTGAAGTTGGGCCGATCTTATTTTAGCCCACCTTTGGCGAATAA
Source organism: Argiope trifasciata (assembly GCA_026543055.1). Taxonomy (NCBI): domain Eukaryota; kingdom Metazoa; phylum Arthropoda; class Arachnida; order Araneae; family Araneidae; genus Argiope; species Argiope trifasciata. The sequence continues at coordinate 618,613 of JAPMOQ010013041.1, read as the reverse complement.
TAAGAATTTTTTGGCGAAAGGTAAGAATTCTTTTTTCTTAACCTTTTAATTCAAATACTTTCGATTTGGCAAGATTTTGAAAAATTGGCGAGATTTTGAAAAAGTCGCCAGAGGTGGGCCAAAATAGGATTTTACCGTTGAAGTTAAAGTGTATCGCCAATTCATTGTGAACCTTGGACCAACACATCAGAATTAGATGCATTTAAGTATTACGAGATGCATTTAAGTATTATTTAAGTATAATTAGATGCATTTAAGTATTATTGAGAGCTCTTTTAACCGGAGCAATTAATTTTTGAATCGTAAAGAGAAGCCCTAATTAACACTTGAATGCATGAATTCTTATTTTTAATAAATAAAATTTGAAGTCAACCATGAAATGGATATAATTAATAAACAAAAATATAAAAAATGAGATTTTTTTTTTTTAAATTAAAAACATACAGATATCTTTGAACATCATCATGAATAATCACTCCTTGCGTTCTAAAAATTTACTAAATATTATTTATTACCCTTAAGTTGTTCCTATTTGAAAACTTTATTTTTTATATAAATAATCGTAATAACCGCAGAAATGAAATTCTCAGATTGCGTTCCAACAATGAAAATTGTCATAGAGAAAGAAATAATCTGTCAAAGATTCTAAAGTAGTTGAGAAACGATAAAATAGTTTTACTAAAATTAAATTAAATTGGAAAAAAATAAAACGCCATGCGAAGGTTGCTACACAAAGTGATATGAAGCTTTAAACATAAGATGTAGATCTATATCGCTATTCATTTAAGTGTTAAATGAAAGAACTTTTCCTCCATTTGAATCAATATTAAATCCTACAATTCGTTCCATTCCGAAAATATTCTCAAATTTACGATTATAGATTTTATAATTTATAATGCATAACTTTTTTCTATTAGAAAGTAATTTAAATACATTTGTTTGTGTGTCAAAATGCAATGAAAATGTGACCTTATCATTTAATAAAATAGTAAAACGCATAGTTACTGCAGGTTACGTAACACTTGAAACTTTTCTTTATTGCTTCACTAGCCGCCTTTGGCGACCAGCTGGATCGCCATGAGTAATGCGATCTAAAATTTTCAATTAAATCACATATTCATTAGCCAAAATTTAAGAAATAGTT
>JAPMOQ010013041.1:598377-617069 GCA_026543055.1 Argiope trifasciata | reverse complement strand
AAATTCAACCAGGTTTACTGTAAATAAAGATAATTTATGGAATTAATGATATAGATATTGCAAACGATCATAGAATCCATTGCCTTGCATTTATTTTTTTAGAAGATATCTCATTTTATATTTATGTTATTTTATCCAGTCACATGCTGAAAGTTGTATTTCTTTAGATTTGATTTGCAATGAAAATTGTTTTTTTTTATTTGAACTTCCAGCATTGTTTTATTTTATTTTATCCAGTCACGTGCTCAAAAAAACATGGTTAAAATATTTCTTTAAAAATTCGTTAAAAATAGAAGCTTGAGTTATACATTAAAACACTGATGTCACAAGTTCATCTCTTTTTAATTAAAAGCTAAATATTCTTCATTTTTTAAAGCATTTATAGACTCGTGCTACATACTATGCAGCTATTTACTTCATTTAGACTTTTTTATAGATGTATTTCTATTATTAAACAAAGCTGATTTATTTAATTAATAATATTGTAAAAGTCACAAAAAATTCTTTGCTTTTTCTTTTTTTTAAAAGAAAAAACATCTTTCATATTTATTTCATTTCATGCAGACACGTGCTGAAAATTGCATTTTTAAATGTTTAATTTGCAATAATTATTTATTTTTTTTAATTTGAGTTTTTATCTATCTGATGGCAACCTATTGATAAAAGATAATTTTTCCCCTTCCACTCGTAACGTGCTCCTGCAGATTAAATTTTATTGTTTTGTCCGAAATATATTGTTGAAAAATATAGTTGAAATGTTTCTTTAAAAATTCATTACAAATAGAAGCTTAAGTTAAATGTTAAAATACTGATACTATTAGAAAGCTAATTTTTTTTATCTTTAAATTGATGTCAAAATCATGTTTATCCGATAATATTTTCGGAAGTTATAGCGGAAAAACGTCGAAATTTCACTTAAATTTTAATTAATTCAAATTCTAATTGAAAATTCGAAAAAAGGGCTCCGAGGTGCACATTCTCAACCTCCAAGGTATATATGTACCAAATTTGGTAGCTGTAGGTCCAACGGTCTAGCCTGTAGAGCGCCAACACACACACACACACATTGAGCTTTATTATAAGTATAGATAATGTTTTTTGGTCCTTTAACTTTCAAACGGCACCAAGATGTTCTCAATATTTGGAATATTTCTTGAGTTCTAACTATATTTCCTGAGATACTTTCACTAAAAACTCTAATTTCGGTTTTTTTTAAACTCGCTGTATGAATAATGATATTTTTCTACTATGCTGTTTCATTCAAACAATCATAACTCAACTAGAAAATAATCAAATACAATTATTTATATATCAACATAATCTGTATGAAACGGTGAATGTTTTGTTCCTCATTAAAAGTTATATTTATGGAAACAAATTTTTAATAGCTACTTAAAAGTTAAAATCACAAAAAATATCGTCTTTTCTATTCATCATTGATGAAAAAAATTGTTAAAAAAGAACTATATATTTTTATAACCTGATTAAGGCAGATAACATGAAGACTAATATTAGGCATAATTTTCAAAGAGAGTTGTGTGGGTGTACAAATTAGAATTTAAGAAATCATGTTTCAAAAAATAGGCTAATGAGCTCATTAAATATTAATTAATTAATTAAAAATTAGTGTAATATGGTTTTTCTCTCACTGAAATGTGTTTAAACACATATTAATGACATACAGTGAAAAAAAATGGATTTTTGAAGTTAAAATTTAAAAAAAAAAATCTTTTAGTGTGTTCGTAGACTCTAAGGTGATATTTCACAACGTACGACATAGTAAACCCCCATACTTGTAGCATTTTCCTTATTTCTGTGAAAGGTTGTAGTTCTGCTTACAATATTATTTCCCCAACTCCTGACGGATGGAATCTTACCCGAAACATTTTTCTATGACATAGAATAAAGTTCCATAAGCCCTTCGATATTCTATGTTATTCCATCACCTTATCGATGTCGTTGTCATTCACCTCTAGCCCCTGCAATCTTCACTAGACACAATCTCATCGATTAAGGCTTCGTAGGCGTTTACTCCCATGGAGTCGTATTCGATAACGCAGCATAGTGAAGATTCTTCCATTGAAAAAAATTAGAATTCTCTTCAGAAAAAGAATTTTTTAAACCATTAAATGCAGATTGATATCCAAAATACAAGAAAATCTTGCATGTGTTGTCACGATGTGTTTTCCTCCCCTTTCTTTGCGAAACGACGTTTGTATGAAGAATTTTTTTTAACACTTTGTTTTTATCGTTAGGCCAGTCACTTGTAACGGTTAAATGAAATTAACTTCTGTACATCCATATCTCTTTTTAAAGCATTAAAGAGAGAACAAGCGGAGCTAATGATGTTTAAAAAACAGTTCCTCGCAATGAGACTTTCGGTTGAAAAGAGAACGTTTCCCAAACAGAATTTTTATATTTATTTTATATCAGTGGAATAAAACGATCCCCGCAACGATCCTTAAAAAAGCAGTTCTTTATTTGAACAGAAAATTGATGAGCAATTCATACTGATGAGGATTTCATACAAGTGATAGCGATGTGCAAAACGCAGTTGTTTGAATATACTAAAATATTTTTTAAAAAATCAACTAACTTAGTAAAGAAGCAGTATTTTTGCAAATAAAACAGTTCTTAAGAAATGATACATTTTCCTATCCAGTTTGATATTAATTTAAGATGAATTTTTTTATTTTCTTTTATAAGAAATACAAGAAAAGTATTATAATCGCCAATAGAGTCCAATTCGAAATTGGTGAATCTTCACGTTTCGGACCACTTTAAATTAAAAAAAAAAACATATCTTTTGGAACATTATGTTTGTCGGTTTTTCTGAATGCGACAATTGCGATCTGTTTCAAATTTAGGAAAAAAATACAGCTAAAACACAAATTCTTTTTTCGGATGCTATGAATCGCCTAACAGGGATTAATCGTCAAAATGTTCGTCAAAGATCACATGATAGATTAAATAAAAAGGCAAGTTTCAAACCAAAATATATATATATATATATATATATATATATATATATATATACGATTGTTCGTCAATATCATGCAAAGGATTCATAGTCTTACCAAAAATTGCATAATTTTATGCGAGAATGTGGAAGAGAATAAGTCACGCGAGAAATTTTTGGGGACGATCACTTTTGCGGTTTTCTATTGATTCTTAGTTCCAAACCTAAAGCATTTCAATTGGGGTGACTGCTGTAAAAAGAGATTTTTTAGCGAAATTTTGATTTTTAAAAATTTTGTAATCTTGAGCTTTGAACAGGTTTCTTTATAAAACCGTTTGAATTTTGTTTATTTTTCAGGACGTCACACTGATTTTTATATTTGCGTTTACATACATTTTAATGCTATTTTTCATTTTTAAACGCTATTTTCTCATATTCTAATCCCTGAATCTATATATATATCAAATATATATGTATATCAAATTTGGTGTAAATACGTTCTGCTTTAGTGCTTTAAAATGAAAAAAAAATTTAATTTCGTGTTATTAATCAGTTTTCATCCAAATTTAAATAATTAGCTTAACAGCTTAATTTTTAGTTCAGAAACTATATAAAATATTTCTTAAGCTTTCTGCACAACTTTAAGCAAATCATTAGGAAAATCTTCAAACTAGAATATTTTCATTTTATGTTTTATACTCGTTTTTTAGTCCAAAAAAGGCTTTTTTCAAATTTTTTTGTGTTTACCAGGTATATTTTGGTTACATAAATGTTCTTTAAATCTTTTTTTGTGTAAATAAAAGTTATAACCATTTTTGAACGTTTTTCAAAAATTCCTTCCGAGCTTACAAGTTACTTATCTTATCTAAAGACAAAGAACTTCTACCACAGCTTAACGAATATTGTGAATCTTCATTTTCCTTGAACCTTCCTTAATAAACTGCTGAATCAACAAACATGAGAGGAATTTCCTTTTGAAAATATTTAAATTCCTTTTTTCTCTCAATCTCTGTTTCTGAAATCTCTTGTGATTCGTGCAGTTTCGCTTGGAATATTTCAATAATGGCCATATTTATAATCGCCTAAAATAATTTATGATGATTTTATAAGTATTCTGTCATCAGTAAAAGGCATGACCAAAACTTCATATTAGACCAGCAGGTGAGGTCTTTTAGAAACTTTCTCGTATATTCTCAAATAAAGGAGTTGTACTAAGAGAATGCCTTGAATGGAATCGGTATACAATCATAATTCAATATTAACCTTTGGCTTGAATTTAGCATTTTTACTGTATCCATCATGCCGACCTTGGCGAGTTTTATTGGCAATTAATTCCTGACATGCAGTTAATGGTATCCAAAAGACGAACTTATATTTCAAAGATGTTTTTTTGAAACCTATTGAAAGAAAAATTTCACACTAAACTACATTTGTAGTCATAAAATATTATAACTAATTTGATATATATATATATGTGGGGTGTCGTGATGGCCAAGCATTAATAAGTCAAGATGATACTTTAAAATTTAATGGATGACAATGAATTTAGATTAATGATGAACAAATGGTGATGACTAATTTACAGGATGGAATGGATGATCAAGTTCTTCTATTAAAATACAAGTTCATCTTTTAACAATAAGTCGTAATTTCGTCTTCCGTCTTTACACGTACGTCTTGTATCATTTTTTGAACGTTGTAATCATGTCTCGTCCAGACTTGAACTGCATTTTGCTTACGTTTTCTCATATATATAATATATAAGTCATTGCGTTTTTCAGGTATCCCTATTATATGTTTCTGAAAGTACAGACTGACAATTGATTATCACTTCATCGTATTTATTTGATCCAAACTTTGACAAATGTATCACTGTAGACCGTAAATCTATGTAATGAATTTTATCATTCCCACTTTTTTTTTTCACTTTGTCGTTATCGTGTTGTTTCGTCGGCTAGTGGACAGATATATTTCTTCTGATAGAATTATTTTCATTTATTGATAGAAATTGACAAATTTGGTTGTAAGCTTACATACCAAATTTCAACCGTTTAGCTCAATATGTGTTTGAATTATCTTTGTCACGGACAGATTGTTAGACATTTTCTAAAAATGTGTTTTTTGAACTCAGAGAGATCTGAAACAAAGAAACTCGTCATAATCTTGAGTTCGAATTTGCTGATGGCTTCAATATTTTTTCTATACTATGTATACGAGAAAGTAATTATAAGATTCATATGATTATAAATTCTATCAATCTCCAACTAATTTATATTTTACTTATAGATTTGAGAGAGAATTTGTTCCTCTATGTGTGTTATCGCTTTCTTTGGATTCGTTTTACCTACAGTATCAAATTTGATAGAGATATATATTGGTAGAAGGGAATGTGTTCCTGACAGCGATATGCAAAAACTGTCATTATTATTTAATTTACTTTAAAATTAAAAAAAAGATTCTGGCCTTTTTACTCTGTATCTCTCTCGGGAAAAATACTGTTGCAGATAATTGTATTTTAAGCCCATTTTAAAAATTAAAAAAATTTTTTTAAGGATACCGATTTAATCACTGTATTGTTAGTTTCTAAGATTGACAATTTGTTAACCTATTTTTTTTCAATGATTTTTTACTGTTGTCATTAAATTCTACTTTTTTTTTTTGCTAAAATCTATACTTATAATAAAGCTCAATGTGTGTGTGTGTGTTGGCGCTCTACAAGCCAGACCGTTGGACCTACAGCTACCAAATTTGGTACATATATACCTTGGAGGTTGGGAATGTGCACCTCGGAGCCCTTTTTTCCCATTTTTAATTAGAATTTGAATTAATTAAAATTTAAATGAAATTTCGATGATTTTCCGCTATAACTTCCGAAAATATTATTGCACAAACATGATTTTTACATCAATTTAAAGATTAAAAAATTAGCTTTCTAATGGTATCTTTGTTTTAATGTATAACTTAAGCTTCTATTTTTAACGAATTTTTAAAGAAATATTTTAACCATGTTTTACAACAATACATTTCGGACAAAACAATAAAATTTAATCTGCACGAGCACGTCAAGGGGGAAAAATTAGATTTTATCAGCGTGTTGCCATCCTATTGACGGAAGTTCAAACTAAAAAAAAAAACTATCATTACAAATTAAATCTAAGGAAATACAACTTTTAGCACGTGACTGGATAAAAGAAATATAATCTGTGACATTTTCTAAAATAAATAATGAACGAGCAAAGGGGAAAAAATAGCTTTTATTAAACTGTTGAAATCATACTGACAGGATTCAAATTAAAAAATAAATTAACTATGACTGCAAATTAAATTTAAAAAAATGTAACATTCATCACGTGATTGGATGAAATTAAATCTAATACTATAATACGAGGAATGGTTGTCAAGTCGAAAATCGCGCCAGAATTAATAAACTCCGCTAAACTTGGGGACCAGGGGTTTTTGGCCACGAGGAATCGATTGGCGCCGGTTTTGAAGCGCTACGGTCGAGCAGTTCGGAGTTACAGATAGGATATTTTCAAACTTTATTAGTTCGCCATAATGGCTATTTAAATTTTCAAGCGGTAACGTGCTGCCATCTATAGCCAATATGGCGAACTAATAAAGTTTTATGTTTATGCTGTTATAGGTTTATAATTTGTTTCTTATCTAATACTATAATACGAGGAATGGTTGCCAAGTCGAAAATCGCCCCAGAATTAATAAACTCCGGTAAACTTGGGGCTCTGGGGTTTTTGGCCACGAGGAATCGATTGGCGCCGGTTTTGAAGCGCCACGGTGGAGCAGTTCGGAGTTACAAATATGATATTTTCAAACTTTATTAGTTCGCCATAATGGCTACTTAAATTTTCAAGCGGTAACGTGCTGCCATCTATAGCCAATATGGAGAACTAATAAAGTTTTATATTTATGCTGTTATAGGTTTATAATATGTTTCTTATGTATGTATATATGTTTGGTTTTTCTAAATAAATTTGTCAAAAATATTGAACTTCAACACATTTCAATCTTTACCTTTACTTTACCTTTGTATAGAATAGTTCCCTTTCCAAACTCTAACTTTGTTTAGAATAGTTTACAATGGTGCACTTTAACCGGTTATCTTTTCACCAATGGTTTCACAAATTTTCTTATGGCATGTATTGTTTTGATAAATCACAATTGAAAATTTAAATCTTCAAGTTAGCTTCGATACCTGTTTTCTCCGAGCGGAGCTCGGTCACCCGCTGGTATATATAAATATAGGGAGAGTGAAAACTAAAGTAGGAATTGAAAAATACTTTGTTGAAAAAACCATGAATCTCAGGCTATGTATAGAGTTTTAATTGAAATTAAACAAAAATTGGTTGTCACTGCGAACCAAAGGTGATTGCCAAATGAGGCTAATATAATATTTATTTTTTTTTTTTTTTTTAGTATTTGGCATAGATTTTTTAAAGATTTCTTTTGCGTGTTTGTATTTTATTTCATTGTAACAAATAATACTTTGTTGTTATCATTCGACAATTAAAAAAATATTTCTAAGATAATCTAACTGCTTCGGTTTTATATAGGACAGGATTTTGTATGCAAAGTTAAAATAAATAACATATTGATCAGTTAAATATTTCTAGCTTTACTTTTAATATTTCTTTATTTTAGATAATTTTGAAAACCACGAGGTCAAGTAGGTACATCTAATGTCATATACGAGGGATAATCCAAAAAAAGTTGACAAGGCAAAGAAAAAATGCTTTATTAACAATAGATATAGGATACAAATGGTAATTAAGTGACAAATGTGGTGGCCAGACCTTTATATATTTACCAAACTTGTTGAGGCATTTATCACACCACTGGACCAATATATTTAACTCGTCTTGGTAATAATCAGGTCCTCGATCATTGATCCAGTGGTAATAATCAAATCACTAGATATTGTGTCAATTCTCGACACTCGTTTGAATATCATCTTCTGATATGAACTTTGTTTTGGATAAGTGTTTCTTCAATGCCAGGAGAATGAAATAGTTACTGGGAGCCAGGTCAGGGCTGTATGGGGTGGTGACTCCGAACTTCCACCTAAACGTTTTCAGCACTCTCTTTGCCCGCTTCAAAAGGGTGACACCTTTTTGCCACCTGTTGTCTACTCATTGCTTCGTTCCGTTTACTTCTACGATTTTTCAATGAATATCAGATATGGGCACATTCTTGGTGCATATAAATCGTATCACTACTCACACCTATGTGCGAGACCACTTTATTACTGTCGACCTCTTGCCATTACTGTCGCTGTTTGAGGTCTAGTGCTAACACTATCTCTTCGAAAGACAAGTCTACGACATCTAGCACCATGTATCTCCATTCTGGGTAAAGATATTACCCTCCATAAGCTCTACTTTCCAAATATTGCTGTTTGAAACTTTTTCTTGATCACCCCTAGTAGTTAGATTTATATTATCAAAAATTCCAAAGTTATATTAAACAAATTTCAGTTTAATACATCTTTTATAAATCTGGTTTGTTAGCATTTTTGAGATAATTCGTAAAAGCAAAGCTGTTCTTTTCATATTTACATAAAAGGAAAATTTTAAGAGATAAAAATAAATATAATATTCAACCTAAAACATTGTATCAAATTGTTTTCATTGAAGACAAACACAAAATAACAAATACTAGTAATTTTAACATGAGATTAAAATATATTTGAAAGAGATTATTAGTTGTGGTTAGAAAACTTTTAACACATGGGAAATTGTTTATTGATTTATTTACACCAAACGCGCGTGCAAAAATGAAATTTTAACCGTTATACACTGCAATAATGTAAGGATGATTGATGGTTTTTTTGTGCATTTTCTATAGTATTTAATTATAATATTTTTTTTTGTTATATACGTAGAAAAGAGAAAGTACAGTAATGGCCAAAAAATTTGAACTCGAGATGTTGATGAATCTCAGTGTTTCAGAATTCCATGAGTTCGAAAAACACATTTTTTGGAAAATGTTTGCTTATTTCTCAAAAATAACTCAAAAACGCTTGAAACTAGAAGGTAAAAATTTGGTATACAGTCTATACACCAAATTTAAAGATTTCTATCAAACTTTGACCCAAAACTACTCAGTGGAAAACCGTCTGTCCGATTATTCGAATTTAAGTTAACAAGATAATTACTAATATACAGAGCTTAATAGATAAAATTATGTACATCTATTCAACATTTGTATTGCCAAATTTTGAGTGAAATCCATTAACGTATTGACTGTCTGTGGTCTGTTCTTTCAGAAATAAGTAAACGCGATAATTCAAATACGCAATTATTTAAATATATCAAATTTAGTATAAAAATTCATGACTACAAGTGTATTTTTCTGTTAAATTTTGAGAAAAACGCTTCTGAGAAAAAAGTTTCGTTTGAGAAAAACGTGTCTAAAACAAAAATTTGATTTTTGGATGCTATTAACGTATGCTAGGTTTTAGTTGCCGAAATTCTCGCCAAGGATGATGCAATACTTTCAGTAAAAATGCTAAATTCATGCCGAAAGTTAATATTTCGTAACTATCGCATGCCAGTACTATATAAAGTGTTCTCAAGCTTGAAAATTTTATAAGACAGTATGCAAGAAAGTTTTTTTTTTGGGGGGGAGAGACCACTATCCTCTGGTTGATCAACATAAGCCGTTACTTTACAATTTTTACAAGGCAAGCTTATTACAAAGAAATTAATAAAAATGCTATCTTCTTCAAAATAAGATAATAAGGAAACATAATGTTTTCTTTAAGATATAGGCGTACTTATAATGTATTTACATAGGTAATTAATTTATGAGTAATCCTTAAACTGTCTAAGTTCATTTGTTTTGGAGATTTTTTCATTTCCGTGGAATGTTCTAGTTTTCCTATTGAGTTTGAAATAAAGCAAACTAATTTTCTGAAGAACAGAGTATATTTTTTTATAAATAAAGCTATTTGAAAAAAAGGTCACGTAATTTCCTGGACAATCCGAGATTTCAGCTGTCACATTAATATTTCTAGTATTTTTCTGTGTATAATTTTTGAAGTATGAAATTTTGGTATACTGCAGATTAGCATAATATCTTTTCTTCATTGGGAATTGATGAATATTGTTACTGATTCCATTGGGCTCGCTTGTAGTGGGTGTATGGTGTGAGGAAATCAGCAGGTCTCAGTAAAAAACAGCGACGACGTTTTTTCAACATGGAAACATTAACACAAGGACGAGGATACACAGACAACAAATATACACAGACGAGAAGAACACAGCAGCAAGCTACAGCAAACAGTAGCCCACAAGTTGTAAGCGGTAGTAATAACAGCCACAGCATACAAAGCGACCAGGCTGAATTCAGCAGGAGAAAAAATCTCCACTCTAGGCTTACATAGGTTTCGCCCTAAGCTGAACTTCACTTTGTGCTTTATTTAAGCTGTATAACTACCATGCGATTGGATACTCCACACAAGACTCGATGCCGCTTCCACAATAACAACAGAACTCGGCAAAAAGCTCGGTTTCGCAATGGCTTGGGCTCCACACAACTCTAGCACTCAACCGTTGCTTTGCTATCCTGTCGAACACCACTTGTCACTTGTCTACAACTCCTACTACGCTTTAATTCACCTCTCCAGCTTAACAGTTCCGGCCTTTTATAGCTTCTGGGAAGTGGGCCGATAATATTCTGGGCTAATCAGGGCGTATCTGAGTTTCTATTGGACGGAACGTTAAAATTCTCGGTGTTTCTAGCAATATAGATTTTGTATCCGAGCAGCATCCACTACAGATGACTGTAAATCGGTCTTACCCATGATCTAACTAACCTTGCTGAAAAGGCTTGTATCAATATCTAATAAAAAAAATAAAAAAAAAATATTCAAAATTTTTTCATTGTGAGATCATTTGAGGACTCAGTAAAAAGCCTAAATTAGTGTAACAGTTATCTATTTACATGTTACCTTTATATAATGATATTTCAACATTTAGTTTAAAGTCAAATTAATTTCTAAGTTTTATTTTAATTTAGCCCATAGTAACTTCATTAAAAAAATATTCTCTTATTTCCTGATACAATTTCGGTTTGTCTACTTAATTAACTCAAGAGAAGCTTTGTAAAATTGCTGAATCGGCTAGAAGCCGACTTTTACACGCTTCGCGTGAAGGGCTAGAAAAATGTCCAATAAACAAATTCTTTTTCAAAAATATCCCTATGTTTTCCCTGTTTTGAGACTGGCATACAGAAATCCCTATAAGAATCGTTATAATATATTAGCACTCTAAACAATATTTCCCCTATCAAAATATGGTATAAAAGCTCGAGGGAAAATTAATTTCATTCCTTTTCGTCACGGCTGCTTTGTCCGAGCTGCTTGTAAATATGCTTGTCTCCGGAGATGGGATAAAATGAATTTATAAATGAAAAATATTCTTTAATGTCTTCAAACTGTAATCTACTTCCCAATTTTTAAAATGCTTATATAAACATATCATAATATTTTTTTAAAGCATCGGGCAGGTTCGAAGATAGAGAAGAGCCTTTTCCCTAAGATCGTTTCAATCTCTTCCGGGAAGGGACAACCATTTAGGGGCCGGTATATACCGTCTGCAGACGAGCCACATGCCGCTCTTTGACCCCTCTTGCGGTTTTTAGGTCTCTTTAATGCCCGTCGACTTTACCGACAATTTGCCCGTAAACTTCCCAGGCATCAAAGAGTCCAAGAGGGGTCGAAGGGGAAACGCATCCTCTTGGCTATGGGGGAGTGTGGTGACCCAGTGGGTCGGAGGTCTGATTTATGACCAAATCTGTGAAACATCCCTTTACAAGAGGAGACGCGCTCAAGTCACGTCCTCTCACAGCAACAGACCAGGCAAGAAGAAGCGTAAAAAAGAAGGGAAAATAAATTATCCATGTCTTATATAAAATTGGATACTGATAGGGAAAATATTTGCTTATATTGCTAATATATTATTAAGATTCCGAAAGGGATTTTTCCACGTGTCAATTACAAGTAAAGGAAACACAGGGATCTTTTTCAAAAATATTTGTTTAAGGTCATCAGTTGTTATCCTTCCACTTGCAATGTGTAAGAAAAATATTTTTATTTTAGAAATCATTTTTAGTGGTTTTATTCTTTCTTTATTACTTTCTCGTATACGTATGGCAAAGAAAGTTTGGTATTGTTAAAAAAGGATAACCTCAATATTTCGCCGTTCTCCATCTTTTACACCTCGGCTGGTTCAAAAAATATATTATTGGAATTATGTACGTTGGCAAAGTTATTAAAAAAGATTGATATAATCTGGTATATGGTTTTTACACCAATTTGAAGATATCTATCAAGCTTTGTGCAGAGAAAATCTATCCTTCCGGATGTCCAAATATCGGTTTGCATGAAAAATATAAAATGTAGAGAGCTAGGCGGATGACATTTTTCTCAAAGATTTAGCATATAAAGTGCAGACACCTATCAAATTTCGAACTTAATTTATCAACAGCTTCACTTTACTGTCAACATTGATTTTCACAAACATGTAAACGTGATAGTGCAAAAACGTAAAGTAATATAATACGAATATATGAAACTTATACGTGATTCATATGAAACTCGGTAAATATGTGAAGCTTATACTTGATTCTTATGAAACTTGGCATGTGATATGGCAATATATATATATGAAACTTGTTCGTGATTCATTTGATACTTGGTATGTGATTTGGTGAATACAATTATAGTTCTGTGTCAAATTTTGGTTTCAGTAGGTATGAAACATAGCGTTAAAAAGGCAAATTTGAACTGTTGTTAAATGCCAGGGATTAGCCGCCAAGAAACACACGCTACACTCAATACAAACGCTAAATTCATTGAAAAGATCAATATTTCCTAACATTTGATAATACATACAAGACATTCGATCTAACCTAAGATCCTCAATTTTATGCAGGTATAGAGAACAAAATTTTATCAAAGAATATGTGAGACAGTTTAGGGGAGTCCACATCTGCTAATTTTAAAACGTCATTCTTATTTTCGAAAGTATTATTCTTCCAATTCTTAGAATGTTAGCGTTTTATAGTAAAACAAAATTAAAAATAATAAAATTAAAAACGTCACAACAAAATTCAAAATTTTCTGCAGAATTCTGGAATAAAAGTCATGGTTAGAATAACGATACATATAAATAATATCAAAATAACCGATTAGATTTTATGACCTATAAAATGACAATATAAGTGATAGCTTTTCATTCGACTGTTAAAATGGTTCCTGACTTGATAAAAACATAAATAAAATAACACTTTTCTTTTTTTTTTTATTGAATAAAATTCGAACTTCAAATTTTATTCTTCACTATGAAAAAAAGGTTTAAAATGTAATTATTGTTATTTTTAATTTGTAATTTTTACAACCTTCAGATTATAAGAAATATTTTAAAGCAAATAATTATTTTTGATTAAAATTTAAAAACTGTTGTAAACCAAAATAAACTTTCTATTGCCAGTTTATTTGTGTTACCTTAATTAAAATTAATAAGTTCAAGAAGGGCAATGTATATGAAACAAAATTTTGAATCAATTTAAATCAAAATTTTATGCTTGATGTATTCTTTTTTGCTGTTAAACCCAAACAATTCGTTTTTTTTTTCAATAAAAAAACTGAATTATCCTTAAATACTCTTCATATTTCTATTTTCCTTAAGTACTCTTCTTATATAATCATAAAATATGTCTATTATTATGAATATATAAATTAAATTCTGTGCGTTTCTGTGTGAACATGATAAATAAATTTTAACACAATTTATCTGAATATAACATTATTTCAAACCGAGATTAAAATAGTTTATCACAGCTTAAAAGTATTTTTTTTATCAAACGTCAAACGCCCATCCTCTTAATGCGTGCTTTTCTAATCAAAAAATAATAGCCACATTTGAACGAAAAGAAAGCGAAATTCTTTTATCTGTTTTTCAAATGTCTTCTCAAAATGTTTTCTAGTACAAGAGTTAAATTTTATGATATAATGAAATGTTGCCCAATTGTGCAATACGTCAAGCGAAAACTCGAGATACATATTTTTTAAATCTCAGTGATTATTTATTTAAATATATTTTAACCAGTTAAAAGCAACCACTTATCTTTTCTATGAGCTTCTGCAATATCATTTGTTAGTTGATCATCTGATACTTTTTATCTCGTTTCACTTTTGTTTATATTCTTAGTGGTATTCTTTTCTTCTCAGCGTAATTAATTTTTTAAATATTTCTTATTCTTATAAATAAATATTCTTTATTCGTATGAACAAATATTCTTATAAATTATAAATTCTTATAAATAAATAATTTTGCATTCAATAATTATATCAAAATCTATTTTTATCATTCTTTCTTATTATTAATTTGATTTTATTTAACATACTTTTACCCATTTAAGAATAAATTAACTCTACCATTAGCTCGTACGTTAGCAATCGCTTTTTATGGAATTGAATATTTTTATTGATTGTTTAACATGCAAATATTTGCAAAATTTAATGACATGGATATTGTAATGTATTTACGAATTATTTATGAAATATGAATTAAGTATGTGAAGTTGAAAATAAATAAACTGTTAGAATAAATGTAATTTTTAAATATTTTTCATTAGCAATCAAACGTTTTTGTGGATTATTTTAGCCAATTTTACAGTGAAATGAGTTTAAGAAATTAAATCAAACAGAGTTGCACTTAAAATCTTCGATTTCAAGCAGAATAAAAATAATATTCTGTTGAAAAAAATAGAATTAAAACGCCAATTTCGAGAGGAAATTATCAATAATAGGAATCCGCAGACAATAAGGTATCCAAGCAGACGATATTTTAAAAATATGTTTTACTAATGTGTAAAAAAAAAATTCCAAGGTCAATGAAACCAATTTTGACAGACAGACGATATATTTTTCAAAAGATAGGAAAATTCTAATATTAATAAATTAAACAAAGCACGTGATTTTTATAGAAACAATTCAGTAAAATGTTAGAAGGTTGTATATTTCATAAATTCTTTATGTTATTATGCGGCGCTCTTGAAACATCTAGATTGGAGGTGCCCATAGTGAGAAAAGAGGGCAGTATTTCCATTAAAAGCTCTATCTGTTTTAATACGATGAGCTGAAGTGAAACAAGAGACTGGACCTTGGAAAACGCTTGACTGATAGCACTCAAAGTTAGAATCTTGTTGATTGGAAATTACGTCGTTGTCTTTCTACAGCATTAACTATGTATAACTGAAACGTCCTTCTGATACCTGTGTCCTGATTGCAATATGTCCTTTTGACGAAACAGCTGGCTTTTGGCCAAAATTTCCCATTCTATCGAAATTAATTTCATTGCCTTTTCATGTAGAAATTCGTC
Organism: Argiope trifasciata; assembly: GCA_026543055.1. Taxonomy (NCBI): domain Eukaryota; kingdom Metazoa; phylum Arthropoda; class Arachnida; order Araneae; family Araneidae; genus Argiope; species Argiope trifasciata. The sequence continues at coordinate 601,709 of JAPMOQ010013041.1, read as the reverse complement.
GTAAGGATAGTTAAAAAATGAGCAAGATTAATAATTTAAGAAGAGATAACATTTCACCTTAAATATGCCTAATTAAATCATTTCAGACTAAAATAAATGAAATTAAGACAGTTTTAAAATAGATATTATGACACGCATGTGTACCATAATATGCTAGTGTGTCAAGAATATTTTATTAATTCAGGATAATAGTTGTCCGGGAGAATTATATAAAAGTTTAGATTTTTGTGATTTTTTTCTTTACAGTGCATTTATTTTTCATAGACTCAAAGAACAAAAATCGAATTCTGCATTTTATTCAGAACTTTTTTTTCTATTGGAAGATATGCATATCTCTAATGTTTGAAAATTAATTACTAAGGCCAAATATTGAAAGAACATTACATTTAAAGTATACCAATAGTTACTTCTTGAATATTAAGGGCTCTTTATAGAGTATTTAACAAAATTTCTAATAATTTTGAATTAATTGAAATGTAAAGTAAATTCAACGATTTCTATTTATTTTATAAAACAAATCTAATTTAATACTGTCTTAAAATCTTGATTTTTTTGGTATACGTAGTAAAGAGAAAACATTGTAGTCGTCAAAAAAATTAAAGAATATATTATAATGAATCTCCGCGTTTCAGATTCCTTCAGTTCGAAAAACACATTTTTAGAAAAGTCCTTCCATCTGTCTGTCTGTGACAAATATAAAAAAGTCTTTTGAACTAGAACGAGGAAATTTACTATACGGTTTTAATTCTATATTTAAAGATTTCTGTCAAATTTTGAGAAAAAACATGCAAAGTCTACATACATAAAAACATGCATACAAAGTCTGTCTGTACGGATGTTCTAATATAGATTAGCACTATAAATACAAAACGAAATGAACTAGGTGGATAAAATTTGGTATACATTTTATTGAGTTGACATCTATAAGATTTGGAGTCAATTCCAATGAAGATAGTTGATTGACTGTTGGTTTGTTCATTCAAAAAAATGTAAATTCGATAACTCAGAAGCACAAAGACTGAAATATACTAATATTTGAAATGGGAAATTGTAACTACAGGTATAGTTTTGTACATACTACTTGTTTCAATCCTTTAGAAAGAACTCGCCCAAAATGCAAATTCTATTTTCGGGTAATATTACCATGCTTGCCAGGTACTAATCACCAAGAACCTCACACTATAGATTCAATAACAATACTAAATTCACGACAAAGGTTAATATTTCGTAACTATTGTATGTCATTTTTATGCCGGAGGGTTCCTAGAATAAAACCATTACTAGGGAGAATGTGAGAAAATGTTGGGAAAGACCACCACTGCAGATTAGAAACTTATTTTCCGTTTAAAATGTTTGACATTTATAGACTGAAATTCTTGAAATTTCCAGCATACTGTGTATTATGCTCTTTCATGCTTAAAAAGAGGTTTTGAATGTGTTAATGTGCAAAGTGGTTAAATAATCACAAATATATAAAGGTAAATTTAAACAATAATTTGAATAAATACAACTAAATATATTATAAATTTAAGACACATCCAAATGGTTAAAATTCTATTTACTGAAATAAAGATTACGAAAACGAATGATATTAAAGCAAGCAAAAAAATGATGTTGAACAGATAACATAAAAGTATCATATTAACAATAAACTCGAATTGAAAATATGAGAATTATATTACAAATGAAAGTATATAATAGATTTAAACAATTATCTTTAACGGATATTTTTTTAACATTATGAAAGGTTATTTATTACATAAATACATTTTATTCCAAATATATATTGGCTGGAAATATTTAATGAATAACTTGAGTTAAATTGGCTTTGTTTATTCAATTAAAAGTAAAATAAAACTTATTACTAGTATTATATTTAAAATTAGCTTTAAATTGACTTAAATATCCCAAAAAAATTCGTTTCGCATAATTCTACTTAGAAGAATACATATTTTTATTTGAAACATTTCAAGTAACTTTATTTTAAAAAATTGCCTTTTGAGGCGCTAATAGTTTAATTACATTTAAATAAAATAATTATGAGCTAAAATCTTGAACAAATTAATGATAATATTAATGATGCATTGATTAAAATCCTAATTCATATTTAAAAAAAACATGAACATCAGAGAAACGTGATTCCAAATATCTAAAGGTTATTAAACAGACAGTGTGATAAATTGTACAATAAGAAGGATATTTCTTGTGACAACATCAAAAGTAAAAGAGAATTTTAATTGAATTTTGAATAAGAAGAGGTACAATGTGTCAGAATTATCACAGATGCCTGTCGTCTAGCTTTCCTGTTCCCAGAATTTAAACACATAGTTAATGGGCATGACTTTGTTTTATTTCTTTATGTCATTCATTGTTTGAATTATCCTCCATCTTCATCATACAATTATATTTGAATAATTTAAGATCACGTTTTGATGAAGCTCACGTTTCTTGGTCGTATAAAGAAATGGTTTTGGTTATTAAAGGTGTTTGTTTTGATTTTTGTTTGGTGATGATTTCTTGCCAAATATAATAACTCGGACAATCTTGTGTCATTCAAGTTGAAGAACCTTTGGCGATTAAAAGGAGCACTTGGCAGGATTTGGCATGTTCGATAAGAAAAGCTATTGTGTTCTGCTTAACGCTTTCTTTCATCCATAATTAGTTGTTCTATAATTCTGAAACTGTTCAGTGTAGGTAAGCATAAAGATTTGTGGTGCTTTTTCAGTATAAGGCGCAAATCTCGCCTAGCAGACATTTTGCATTGTCGCAATTTTGGCGCAGACGATAAAATGGTGCGACTTTCTTTAAAAATATAGTGGTTAACGGTTACCGGCGGCGAGATTCCATTTGGCATTGGTTGCATCATTATTGGTGACTTTTTGCCTGCGCCGGTATAACGGAAAATTACCAGATTTGTATAGTGCTTCTCTTTAAGTACAATAAAAATTAACTTCTCAAAAACTCGTCTATCATCTTGGATGACTATGAGATAAACAAATGACTTTTAGGGTTGCAGTACAAAACAAATTTATCAATATTACATAAAATGGAACAACGAGGAAATAATCTTAGGTCAAGAGAAACTATTTCTTTGAGATTCTGCTTAAAATCAAAAATAAGAAAATGTAAATGGATTTTTTTTAAAATGAAATCTACGATCACAAATTTCAAGTTACCATGGGAGAACATCATTATTTCTTTAAATCCTTATTTGTCAATTAATTCAAGTCATTAACCAGTTTAAACCGGTTTGAAATAATCACGAGACTTATCTATCAGTCTCTCTCGCTCTTATATATATATATATATATATATATATATATATATATATA
>JAPMOQ010013041.1:493692-590357 GCA_026543055.1 Argiope trifasciata | reverse complement strand
AAAGATGATTACAAAAATTAGTAATAAACTGTTTTGAATAAGAAAAACTTAGCCAAATATTTGGTGCCATTTTATAATTGTTTTTAATTGCTAGAGTCATCCACTTAGAGGTTAACATTACAGAAACTTATACTTTTCAGGGATCAAAATATACATATATTTCATTATTATTTTACTATATATTTCAATCCATACAAGGTAATCGCATCTTCATCTAGGCCCGCAAGTTTTTTTCCATTGATGGGAAGGGCATAATGCCTTTATTAAAAAGCACGAAAGGATGTTTTGAAGAAACACTTCAGCTGGCTCAATTTTACTTTTTCATATACCAAAACATAAAGAAAATGTTGCAACTGTCAAGAAATTCGAACTCGAAATTGTCATGAATTTGCACTTTCCAGGCATTCCTGAGTTGAAAAACACATTTCTGGCAAATTTCTGCCTGTCTGTGACAAAGATAATTGAAAAACGTTTTGAGTTCAATGGACGAAATTTGGTTTATTTACTTTATGTCAGATTTGTGGATTTCTGTCAAATCTTGAGGAAAATCCATTTGTTTGATTTTGTTTAGTTATATTAACGTCCGAATTTTAAGCAACACAAGGTGTTATTTTGGGACAGACCTTGTACTTTTGAATCGCGGTCAGATGACGAGGACGATATCTGAGCTGGCACACACCTTTTCCAAACTTCCACACAACACCCGCTTACACGGCGATTCATCGGTGGAATCGGGTCTCGAACCTGCAACCCTTCGGTTCCGAAGCCGAAACCTTACCACCAAGCCATGGTGGCCCCTAAAAATTCATTTAGAGGAGGTAGGTCTGTCCGGCTGTTCGAATATAAGTTATTGAATTTTATAACTAAAATAGGGCCACAGTGGCCCAGTGGTAAGGTCTCGGTTTCGAAACTGGAGGGTTTCAGGTTCGAGACTCGATTCCACCGAAGAACCGTCATGTAAAAGGGTCTCTTGCACGTTAAATCTGTCGGGCCAAATGTCCTCCCGCTGGTGCAATGTGACGTGGAGAGGGAGGTGCCAGCTCAGATGTCGTCCACGTCATTTGACTGTGGTTCAAAATGACGAGGTCCGTTCCAAAATAGCCCTTGTATTGCTTTACAACGGGACGTTAAAATAACTAAACTAAACTGAACTTTATAACTAAAATAATTTGATAACTATAAAAGAGGAGAGAGTTAAATCAATGAAGTTTGGCACACATCTTTAATAGCTAAGTTGTTAAATTTTGTGTTAAATGACAATAGGGTTTGACAATCTGTCCTTTTTATCCGTGAACACGAAAATTCAAACCCTCTTTGAGCTAGACGCTTGAAATTCGGTACTATATCACCTTATGGATTTCTGTGAAATTTAAAATGGAACCATTTCTAGAAACTCTATCTTCTATGTGCCCGAGTTCAAGAGAGAAAGATCACTATAACACGTAGAGAATTAGATGGATAAAATTTGTTTAACCATTTGAATATTAAATTGTAAGCTAATGTTAATTTCTAAAATGTAAATCTCTATCAAATTTCGAATCAAATCTTTCAAGACTTTTCTGTCAGTCAACAAATTTGCGCTCACATAAGCGCACGATTCAGTGAATGAAATTTGACTCATGATTTTGTGACTAGAATTGAAGTTATGTATCAAATTTTGGCTTTAATCGGTGGGAGAAAAATTCAAATTCAAAATACAAATTTGAAAATTTCAAATTTTTTCATTAAGTTTCTTTATTATACCACGAAGTACACAAATTAAGAAGTACAAATGCGAGATTGTGAAAAATCAAATCTGATCTTTTCTGACGTTAACGTTTTTGCTCAAGGTCGACAGTTTTTATGATACGATGAAAGTGGAATGCTCTTATTAAGGAGTATACGAAAAAGATTCGAATAAAACCACACCCGCCAGTTTTGTTATCGTACCATAAAACTGTTGTTTTAAACCAGAAGTGATGATACATCGGAAAAAGAGCATAATTTGACAAATGATGTAGACGCCGATGGTTTTTTTCCCTACCCTTTGACAAACTAAAAAGGAAATATGAAACATCTTTAATTCTCCATTAAACGTGGGCACGGCCTCATGTCGTTTAAAGTATAATTAGCAATTTTCCTTGAAATCTTGTGGCAAGGTTTTCACGCCCTTTTATCTTATTTCCTGGACTTTCTAAAAAGAGGGATTAATGAAGCTTCAGATTTGATCACTTATAGTTAAAAGTAGGGAAATCAGTCCCTACACCCTCCAATTAGAACAGGATATAGTGCGATATTTTTACGAAGATGTTAGATACTATAATTGTCTAAAAGTATCGTAAAGATGGCATTATTGAAAAGAATTTTATGTTAATAGGATAGTTCTCTCAAAGTGGTGTACCCTTAAGTTGTATGCTATTGCAGGATGGTAGGGTAGGGTATGGTGTGTTTGACAGGCACAAGGTCCAATTCAGGACATGCTGCACCATCCACAAGGATTTTTAAATAGTTCTAATATAAAATGCATGAATGAAAAAAGGGTGTATTGTAAAAATGTCAAAGCTGAGAAGATCTATGATTTAAAAAGATGTGGTACATGAATGAAAATAAATCTCAAATGTTAAATGCTATGAAAAAAAAAAAAAACGAATGGATTTAAAAAAAACAAAAAGTTTTGAGGGAGGTTTCTCACCCACTAGGTCACGTAAATTTAAAATAGACGAATGAAAGCGAGTTAAACGATCTGAAGTAAAATTAGGGCATTCAGTAAGAATATGTGCTATAGAATTGATCACTCCGCAGTTCGTACAATGAGGGGCCCGTTCCCCAAACGACAAATGTCTATGAGTGTATCTTATGTGACCAATACGTAGACGAATTAATTTTACGTCCACGCCTCGGTTAGGTAAAACTGACCACATGCTATTGAAGGAATAAAAAAAGATTTAGATTGCATTGCAGGAATAAACTTCTTAAAAAATTCTCGAATACTCTTTATTAAATGTACTTTTTTATTATTAACTATATCTTATTGGTGAAAAATAGGTTATAAAACAGCTTATTAAAATGAGATCTTTGGCAATTTTTTTCGTTTAATTATTTGAATGCTGTCTATTGACGATTACAGTACCTTCGTTTGTATATTTCGTATGCAAAAATATAATCTTTATTTCTTCTTATTTTTTTCTTGCCACGCTTTTTAACATGATGGGAAAAATAATATGAACAAAAATAAATACATTTGTATATTTGTAAAATTACAGGCGTAAAAGATAATGTAGACAAACAGACAAATTCTTGACTTGAAAGAATTCCTATAATGGCTCATTAACATTGTATAAGTTCATTGCACAACCTTCCGCATGTCAAGTCGAAATTATCAAGTAATATTGACAGTTTCAAACGCGTTAAATTCAGAAACGCATATTAGACGTTCACTTCAATAATAATTTGATAGAAATCTTCGTCATCTGACCATGGTTCAAAATCACGAGGTCCGTCCCAAAATAGCCCGCGTGTTGCTTTAAAACAGCACATTAATGTAACTAAATTAACAAAACTCTTGGTTAACCATTTTAAGGTAAATTCAGTTTTTTCCGAAAATTCGTTTTTAAGAACCATTTTCTTAAACAAAGGCACTTACTCTTTGGATGCTATGTTAAAGGCAGGGGGGGGGGGAGAGAAAGAAAAAATAGTACTCGATAAAGTCAATAGATGGCAGCACCAACTTTTTCTCTTCTTATTTTTGCATCTACTGAAATAATTTTTAAGATGCATGATTAATTAGTTGAATAATTGTTACTTTTTTTTTAGTTACAAAGTGCATTTGTCTTTCATAACAGCTCGAAATGAAAGTTTGAGAAAAAACTCATGAGCTTAAAATATTCGAGCACAATCATATATTCTATTCTTTATTTATTTTAAAAATGCTTTTGAATTTTGATTTCATTATCTTTTGATGTCATGTTATCTCTTTAATCTTACTGATAGTGATGTCCTTGACTAGGTACTGACTGCACGAATCTAGTGACATTTTACATGATTATCTATCTGAACTTATGACGGAATTGATTGAGCAACGAATCAAAGACTAATATTGTATTTATAAGTGTGCTAATTTTCTTCATCCTGCCTTATTACTGAGATATATATTGAAATGGATAAATTGGGAATTTTAGAAGTAAAAACTGTTATCCTTAAGGCCAGAGTATCAGCGATGAATAAATACCAAAAACTTCAATGAACAAAGAAAAAAATTGCAGATGATACTTATGAAAAACAGTTTTTTTTTATCAAAATTTTAAGAGACAAAATTTCTTGATGATGGAAGATGGGCTTTCTCCATATATTTGTTTTTTGAGTTGAATGCTTCAAACAGAGCACGAGAATACGTTCGTGTCATTTTCTTGGCTATCTCACTGAGATGAACTGAAATTTCAAGTATATAAACCTGAAAAATAAAATATGATTTAGCTTGTGTGTTTTAGGGACCATTTTATTCAACTTGCTAATTGGACTGTAGCCCAGGGGTGCCAGTTTTACAAAAGCTTCTAAACATATTTTATTTAAATTTTGAGTTAAAAAATGATTTCCTTAAATTTCAAATTTATTAAGAATGGAAATGCAATTGAGGTTTATAACTACATAGGGAGCAACTTTGTAATGTTGTTGGATCATGTATGTCAGTACAAAAATTATTCCTATAGAAATATTGCATGGGTATTTTTTACATTTATAATATAACCATTGTATATTAATATTAATTATTCACACAATCAGTGGTAGCGGATGTTAACTTTCAAAATCAAATTCTGTGAATACATTAATCGACAAAATTAAACGAGGTTAATTGGAGTCGACATTTTATATTTGATTGACCTTATTCAACCTTCAATTTGTACTTCCCATTATAAGAAGTTCAGAGAAAGCATTGCAATCTTTAAAAAAAATCGAACTTTGAGGAAAAAAATTGACGATTTTGATGAATCTCCACTTTTTAGACAACCCTGAGTTTGAAAAATGTACATCTACCTATCTATGTGAAAGATAACTCAAAAACACTTTGAACTAGACAGCTGAAATTCGGTATACGTACTCATCACCAAATTTGTAGATTTTGGTCAAATTTTCTGCATAATCTGTTGAGATGGTCTTTCGAATATAAGTTAAGTTAATGCGAAAAGCACAAAACGAACAAAACTAAGCGGATAAAATTTAGCATGTGCTCAGTTTATAGTGTGGACACCTATCGAATGTTGAGCCACATTCAATGAGGCGTTGACTATTGGTTTGAACTTTCAGAAATATGCTAACATGATAGTTCAAAAACGCATTGATTAAATATAAAATTTGGTATAAGATGTTACGATTTGAAGTGTAATTTGGTGTCAACTTTTGTTTTAGCGGGCAGGAAGAACGCGTTTAAAATGCGTTTGACTTTTTGGATACCTTCAACCCTTATAGAGATTAATTTCCAAGACACTCACCATGGATCACACGATAGATTCAATGAAAATGCAACATTCACAAGAAATATTAATATTTTAAACTATTGTATTCAGTGCTTTATTAGAAGGTGCTCGTGAAAGATTTTGGAAAACCATCTCCACTGATTTAAAAAATATATTTATTGTTGTGGATTATTTTCCATTCAAATCCCTTATTACGTTTCTAATTCATCATCAGATTATTCAAGCTCCGGGAATTCCAATTTGTTACGACAGCTTTGAGTAAAAATGATTTTGTTAAATGAAAATTCTTTTATCGAGAATTTCTATTTATATAGGGTCTTACCTAAAAACTAGGAGAAGCATTACATTTCTGATTTTCATTTTAACTTCCACCTTCACATTTTCAAATTTTTAGGAGAAATAAAGCGTGAATAAAATTCAATACTGTAAAAAAGATGGGGGAGAGAATGTACTGTTAATTAATCATCAGTACTGTTTTTCACTATCTGATTAAACCACTTTTCGACGATTCTGTTTTGCTATGAGGTAAGATGTGCACATTTCCAGAATTTACTTTATAGTTAAATTTATAGTAAACATTTCTTACTTTCATCTTTCTTCTCATCTCAGTTTTATCGAATTAAATTCATCCTAACGCATCCACAAAAGCACGCAGAGTGTTTTAGAATCTGTTGGCAAACAATAGCTGCCAGTACATTGTGACCGAACTATGTTGTAACTTTCCCTCCTTCTGTAGTACTGTTGAACATAACGCAATCAATTCTGTTACTACTAACTTATTATACTGCATATAATGTCTTTCGAAGAATCCTTTGCGATATGAACTATTCATTTACGTTAATACCAAACACTGCGCATAGAAAAGAAGGTATCTTTTGAAAACAAACTCTGACTCACCCTTTGGAGTAAAAAGTTAATATCTTAGTTGGTCTTACTTTCTAAAAACACGTTTGATTTGTATCTAATTTTGGACTAAACTAGCAAACTGTGGACTTTCTGTTTATCTTTGTGAATGGAAATGCAATTAATTAAAAGCGGAGTAGGTCAGATGATACAAATTTTGTATACGTTCTTGAAACCAAAATTGACACAATTGGCAAAAAAACAGAGTATACAGTTTGAATCATTTTCCAATGATCCAAAATTTGATACTGACTAAATTTTGGATCCATGAGATCACTGGAAAAGGATTCAAACTGTATACTCGGTTTTTTTTTTCTTCGCTTTACTAAGGAATTTAAAAGAAATCGTGTAGTATTGTGTAGAGAGTCAACAATGGTGATAAAGAGTATATGTATACTGTTGAGGATACATTGTAAGAATCTGTGCAATTATTAATATGTATTCATTCATGAAAGAATGGAAGAGATCCACATAAAATCCTTGGTCGAATACGATATATTAATTCACCAAATTAATGCCATCTTTGAAAAGATTATATGTCTAGTCCCAAATGGTGGATTTCAAACTATGCAGCTACATACGGCTGATAAATTGAGAGGGAGCCTCAGGATAGTCGATTAAAAAACTTTATTTTCATACTTGCCAAATAAATAAATTTGTTAAAGAAAAAAATTCTCTATGATAAAATGTTAAGATTATCTTAAGGCTTTATCAAGTATAATTGCTTAGCTTCTATATATTTCTTTATGTACTTCTTATTATCAGAGCATTTATAAGGCAGAAAACTGTTTCAATAATATTTTGCTCCAACATAACTGTTGGTAGTATGGAATCATAATGTATAAAAGAAATATATATTTGTAAAGTTAATAAAATAAAACCAACCGCAATAGTTTCCTCAAAACTTTCTTGCATTCTGAATAAAAAGTGTTACCCCAGAGAACTCCTTGCTTATCAACGATGTGAAATAGCTATGAAATATTAACCTTTAGGGTTACTTTAGCATTTGACGCATAACTACACTTGTAGTCACAAAATCACACACCAAATTTGATGTATCTAAGTCATTGCGACAGTGAGTTATCGTGTCTTAAAAGTTATTTTTAAAAGTAAAAATCGACAGACAATCAATCCATTGTTGCATTTGGCTGAAATTTGATAGGTATCAAAACTATAGATATCTACATGCTATATAGGATTCTAGATGTTAATTATCTATGTCGAATTTTATGTATCTAGTTCTCTTCCTTTTATAGTTATCGAGTAGAATTATATTCGAAAAAATCAGACAGACAGACTTCCTCGGATTTTGTATAAAATTCGATAGAAATCTTCAAATTTGGTATAAAGATCATACACCAAATTTCAACCATTTAACACATAGAGTTCTTCAGCTATCTTTATCGCTGACAGACGGACGAACATTTACCAAAAATGTGTTTTTCAAACACAGGAAGGTCTAAAACGTGGATATTCATCAAAATTTCCTGTTCAAATTTTTGAAGATTTGTTTACTTTCTCTTTATTAAGTATGCGGGAAAGTGAAAATTACTATTCTGAAATAAATCGTTAAAATGTTACAAATTGTGTTAAAATGTGAAACTAAATTCATCGTCTTATTAAAAGAGGATCCTCTTAATGTTGCAAAATATTCAAATCCGCCACGGTTTAACCCGTTCAGATTATGTTCATTATCACCTAATATAACTAGAATAAATGAACAAGGTTTGGAATTCGAAAAAACTTTAGAATTAGAACGATAGACCTATTGAAGGATTTCTCATTGTTTTGTCAAAAACTCAAAGATGATGTCATCTGTAAACATTTACGTCACTGATTCAAAAGAAGGTCGGAAGTGGAAAAGATTTTGAGTAATGTATCGTTGCGAAACAGGATATTCCAACTTCAAGATAAGCAATAAATCGATGATTTAAGTATTTGGTTGGGAAAACGATATTTCAGACTCGCTGAACTCTGTTAGTGTGATGAAAGTGTGATGTTAGTGTGATGAAAAAGTGTTTTTTTTTATTTGGTGGTAATCAATTGCTACTATTTTCGTCTTTCGAAGAGTTAAGAGTAATCGATAATCTGATAAAAAGAGATGTATTTGAGATTGCTAAACGACAGCGCAATGATATGAAATTTAGTGCACGTATTTGTTATCATGCATATTAACAAAGCGTAAAATTTAGTTTAAAATTTCTTTACGGTTCTTGCACTATTCAGTCATTTTGTTAAACCCTAATTAAAAAAGATCATTTCGGAGTCTTTTTGTTCCATTATCATGTGAGAACATGATGCTGTTTTGGTTGGAAGCCTCAAAATACGTAGGAACAAATTGTTGAAACCTAAAATGCTTAAACAAAGAATTGGCTATTTTTCGCTTTTGAGGCATCCCTTTTTCACTTTTAGGGTTATTAGAAAATAATGCAGAAGGTTGTCACTTTTGTCGATTTATCGCCAATTGAAGTAACAGCTTGATTTCCAAATAATTCATTCTCTGAATTCTTACGAATTTTCTAAATTAAGTTAAGTCATTAATCAGTTTAAACAGGTTTGAAACAATCAAGAACTATCAGATTACGCATGCGTCGATATTTATAAAAACAATGAGCTTTTTCCATCTTAAAGTCAGTCGAGTTCCAAAGCTTTGTTTGTCCGATAGAAAAATTGAAAATGAAAAATGAATTTTTAAGTATATATGAGAGAGGGGAATGTAGAGATTTATAGAGAAGTCTCGTGATTGTTTGAAACCAATTTAAACTGATTAATTACTTAAATTATTTAAGACAAATAATGACTTAAAAATAATTTTATCACATGATAACTTTCATTTTTAATTTTTTTTTCGTTTATGGTAATCGAAAGTATTTAATTGCATAATCAAGAAGTCACGAATCCTTTTTGGACAAATAGGGGTCATTTTTACTTAGAAATAGGCAAAAAAAAAAAAAAGAGAAGAGTTCATTCCTGAATTTTTTTCATCACCTAACAGGTGGGATCCAGTTAGTGTTGAATGAAATTTTGAAAGTCCAGATTATTATTTATGGGCATCGCTTGGTTTCCTATCTACATCTTCCTGATTCTAAATGTACGGGTATTTAGTAGTGTAAAAGAACGAACAAAAACACGGTTATTTCTCAATCTAACAATTAATTTTCAGTTCTTTGTGTACTGAATATTTATAATTAAGATCTTATTAACAATGTAACTGTATACTAAATTTGTAATTTAGAAAATAATATTTTATTAAACTGATTTTAAATAATAAAATCATTTTTACTCAATTAATGGAATGCCCATTTTTTTTCAGATGCCTATCCTGCAAGAAATCCTCGCGAAACAAATGAGGTGGACCCTCTCTCCAGTATTAAAGATTTGCTTCGCCAAGCTCGGACAGAATCTGGAGATATAGACCTAAACTCCCTTCTATCCGAAAACATCAACGATCCAGTACCTTTAGAAGATTTCAACGTATCCAGCAGTGGTTTCATCTCTGAAATAAATGGTCGATTTTCTGAATTGCATCTACATGGACTTAAAGGATTCGTGGTAGACAAGTTGGCGATTAACTTAGCCGAAATGAACCTTTCGGCAGAGATGTCAGTACCTATGCTGAGCATCCTTGGCGAATATTTCTTGCAAGGATCGGTAACATTTCTACCACTTTCTGGTGAAGGCCCTTTCTACATGAATTTATCTTCTATCGTTCTCAAAGGTCATTCCATAATTAAAAGCTCACCAAATGGTAAATTAATAATGGATAATATCAATCTGCATAGTGATGTGGGGAAAATAGATCTCCATTTTGAGAACCTTATGGGTGGTGGAGCTTGGGGCAGTATTTCTAACAGCCTACTGAACCAACTTAGTGAACTCATTCTAGGTGAACTGCAACCCTCATTACTAAGAGAACTGGCGTCTTATCTTAAATACGTATTCGACGACATATTGTTTCAACAGCTTCCAGCAGGCTTCATGGATCCCACATCCACAAATCTTGTTGATAGTATTTTGGAGCAGTCTTCATCCTTCTTGAAGGAGAAAGGCCTGGAGCCTCTACCACTTCCAGATTATAAAGAAATTTACGAAAAGCGTCTTCTTTTTGTGAATACTCGAGGTGAGCTTAACATTTTCAATGGAACATTGCATGGCCTGTCAACTCTGGTTCGTAAAGGTGACGTCATTACGGTTTTCGCAAATAATTCCTTAATTTTTGAAGCTGATTTCGAATTCAAGAACCTGACTGGTAGCTATGAATGGCTGGCGGATATTTTGGGTGCAGAAAAACAAGGTCGCATGGACATACAAGTGAAATCTGTAGACGGTTTTATAAGAATCAAGCAAGAACTGAAGGTTGGCAGTAAACTGGAGTTGGATAATTTCTATATCAAAGGTATACGACACGTATGGTTAGATTTGCAAGGTTTAGGTAATTGGGAATATGTCATGGAATCTATCATAAACCTCATAACCAATGGCCTGAAATTACAGTTAGCTGACGCTATTGCAGAGCCTTTGGAACAGAGTATTCAAGAACAGCTCGATCAGCTTAATTTGATATCAAATGAATAAAAAATTATTTTCACTGCGCAAAATGATATTGGAAGTTCATTTTACTGTAAGAACAGAATTCGAACAAAGTTTTAAATGTTTATTATTATTATTTCAATAAATGTTGATTTTAAATAAGGCATCTTTGAAATGAGGCATTTTTGCAAATTATTATGTTAATCTGATGAGATACTCCAAAAAATTAAAATTATTGTTTATTTCTTGAAACATTGTATAATAAACATTTCTTTATTTATAGAACAATTTTTTTTCTGTCACTTAAATCAACTTTGGCTTATTAATTTATTAAATAAGTTATTTATTTTTTCAAAAGGGAATATTCAAGTCTCAATCTTTCAGCATGAAACATGAGAAGTATTCTGTTAATACTGCAATAATCCTTTAAACAGGATTAATATATGTATTGATAATGTTCAGCTTAATTTTAAAATCCATTTCAATATTCAGATTCTTTTTTTGAAGTTCATTTTGTCATTATTAGAACTTTTCATAGGATGGTGAAAATGTTTATTGAACTCAGTAAATTCATTCTGTTTTTTCAGATTTATTTTAAACATATATTCCTTAGAAGTTACACCATTTATAATATAATTTTAATAAATGTATTTTAATATTATATTTTTATTGTACGTAATATTATATTAGTAAAATGGCAGAGGCATTTTTTTAGTCTCATGAATGTGATGTTATGTGTATTGATTTCTAAAGTAAAATACCAAATAATATCGTTACGATATATTCTCAATATTTTCTAACATTCGGAATATCGAACACCACAAAGATATATAATATCTTGAGATAGGATGAAAGGTTGAAAAGTGAATTCTATTAGTTCTTTAATATCAATGTTAACCCTCCTTTAGAGGGAAAATAAAAGCGACTGATTTATCATATGAACTCAACTTTGTTCACACATATTATATTAAATATTTTTTAAAATATTACGATTATTACCTCAATGTTATTTTAAATTATAGTAATTTGTTGTCAGCAGTGCAATTTATGAAATGATCTTTTTGTTTTTTAATATTATAATGCTATTTGTATTCCAGCATGTTTGCACTTTTTATTTCTTCATTATATACGTGTATTTTTTCATTATTTATAAGAATAAAAGTTTCTTTTTTTTACCAATAAGATTTCTTCTGTCTTTTTTTCAATGTTATACGAATATGACAGATCTATAAGAGTAATAAGTTTATGTCCTCATTTTTCTTTCTAGTTAATATTTAACAGTATGAACAAGTATAAAATGCGATGATTTTCTTCTTTTTAATTTCTCGTA
Source organism: Argiope trifasciata (assembly GCA_026543055.1). Taxonomy (NCBI): domain Eukaryota; kingdom Metazoa; phylum Arthropoda; class Arachnida; order Araneae; family Araneidae; genus Argiope; species Argiope trifasciata. The sequence goes on along the minus strand of JAPMOQ010013041.1, from coordinate 578,144 downwards.
TACAAAATATGAAAGTGTGTAATCGTCAAAACAATCTAAGATATCTAGATGGATAAAATTTGGTACACATATTAAGCTTCTATACTGTAAACACTTAAGAAAGGTACTTTCAGAAATATGTAGAGGCAATAACTTAAATATATCGAATTTGATATGGAATTTTGTGGCTGCAGTGCACTTTTGAGACAAATTCTTACTTTAATCGGTTGATAAAGAAGCGTCTATAACTTAAATTCTATTTTCGGATACTTTTAAACGAAAATCACAGACTAATTGCCAACAAATCACGCTACCGACTTTTAGTCGATGAAGAAACAGTTTTTATTAATTGACGACGACTTTTATTAAACACTGAGAAACGAAAACACAGACGACAAATATATACAGCCGACACGAACATAAGACAGCACACTACAACAAACAGCAGCCCACAAGTAGTAATCGGTAGTAATAGCAACCACAACACGCAAAGAGGCCAGGCGGAATCCAGAAGAGGGAGATAATCTACTTAGCTATACTCTACAATCTTTTCAAACGCCTGCAATCCTTCATTGTCTCCTGTTAATTGCAATTGCAATTCTCACGCAATTGCCACCTCAATAGTACATAATCGGCTACTCCTCCCACGACTTGATGCTGCTTCAATATTTGTCACCAAAATTAGGTCCAGCGGTGACAATTTTGTCCCGCTAATTGCTTGAGCTTCACTGTACACTTGCACTTCCCTGGACTGATACAACTATTAGCCGTTGTCTCGCTATGCAACTCTAAACCACGACTGTATTCCACTTAGAATGTCGATCTTTTATAGCTCCCGAAGCCTGCCAGAGATGGTTCTGGACCAATCAGGCATATGTCGGTTCCTATTGGTTCTATAACCAAAATTTGAGAAGATTCCAGTATTATTTATTTTATCACCAAACGGTCGCCAATTTATCTCAAACTCCTGACTTCACTGATTCCGATCAGCATTCTACTGAGCTGATCATAAAACAGTCTTTCCAGTTGTTGAATGAACTGTATTGGGTAGCAACATTACGGAACAATATGAAGAACAGTGGTCAACAAAAAATAAGGAAACACCTCTTTCATTTTGTTGCTTATTATTGGATATTCACAAATTTGGTTTCGATGGAAATGACTCAAGAGGGCATTTTTGTTGAGATATACATATTGATTATCCGAGTTATGTATTTTTTAATCACGGCAAATTTTTTTCGCTGAATCTATTTGTGGTAGAAAGAATGATCTCTCAAAATATTTTGTGGAATCTTGATGATAATTTCGAAAGTTATAAGATTTTGAAAAACGACTTGCTAAAGTTAAGTTGATCTTAGGAACTTTCAGAGTATCCAGGGAACTATTACACCGAAGAGCCATTACATTATGATCACCCTCCATCTATGAGAATGGGCTTGCCCAGGAGCAGAACCACTGCGCGTGCGTGGTTGATATTGGAGTATATAAAACGGGTATGTAGTGTCTTTCTAAATATAGTGCGATTAGCGACATAATGGGAAAAGCAGTGGATTTATCAGACTTTGATAAAAGTCAAATCGTTATGGCTTGGTGACTAGGAACATCAATATCAGAAAAGGCGCGTTTAGTGGGCTGTTTACGTGCAGTTGTTGTGAGCACATATCAAAGGTGGTGCAGGGATGGTGAAACGGCAAGTCGCCGGCCAAAAGTGTGTCGTCCACGGCGCATTGATTCCAGAGGAGAGCAGAGATTGCTACGCATTGTTCGCCGTGACCGAAGGGCTACAACAGCCGAAATCCCCACTAGCTACAACAGTGGTGACCCAGGCAATGTTTCTCAACACACTGTGCAGCGTACATTGTTGCGTATGGGCCTACGCTGCCGGAGGCCGAAGCATGTTCCTGCACTAACGGAACGTCATCGCCAGATGCGTCTGCTATGGGCCAAGAAACATCGGAATTGGACACCAGAGGAATGGAAGAAGGTTGCATGGTCCGACGAATCACGTTTTCTGGTCCCTCACTTCGATGGGCGTGTGAGAATACGCCGATTTCCAAATGAACCCCTTGCTCCCGAATGTGCAGTTGGACGGAGACAAGCCGGTGTGGGGGTATTATGGTGTGGGCAATGTTTTCATGGAGCACATTAGGACCCATAATCCCCATAGAACAATTCTTGACATCTGGAAGTTACGTGAACATGGTTGCAGACCAGGTTCACCCATTCATGGCAACAGTGTATCCTGCGGGGGATGGCGTTTACCAACAGGATAATGCACCATGTCATAAGGGTGGAATCGTCACGCATTGGTTCGAGGAACATTCCAGTGACTTTCAAATCATGTCTTGGCGCCCAAACTCACCTGACATTAATCCAATAGAGAATTTGTGGTCCTACTTGGAAAACCAAATTCGTGCTGCCAAGCTACCCCCTCGCAATATGAGGGAATTGCAGGACCAGTTGGTGTGCGCTTGGTACCAGATACCTCAGACTACCTATCAGCACCTTGTGGAATCAATGCCACGGCGGGTGCCAGCAGTTTTGAGGGCTAAAGTGGGTCTTACATGTTATTAACAGGGTGGTCATAATGTAATGGCTCTTCGGTGTATATATTTCTTTAAAAAACTTCACTCACCTAAAATAAATTATCATATTTCATAAAGTCATGAAATAAATGCATAAATAATACCAATTTAATATTTTTATTATATTTATTAATTTTAATAATTATAATTTATTAATTTTAAAAATAAATATGGGAAAAAGTGAAATGTAACTTATTTAAATTTTTGTAAAGGAGTAAAGTTGATAAGCTAAAATGCCGGAATCCAAACACTCGTTAGCATAACCTAAACCATAGATTCCCAACGTGGGCGATAACGCCCCCTTGTGGGCGTTTGAAGCTTTCAGGGGGGTGGTAAAAGACACCGTGAAAATTAAGGAGCGTTGATACGGCACGAAGGGGCTTTAGAAAATTAACCAAATATAGTGTACAATAACTTCAAGGAGCTATTCCAGGACATTTTTAGCTTGGGCATACCAAACTGGGTTTCGGATCATTTTTCCAATGTCAACACAGCAGGATCACCTCAGTTAGAAAAAGAATTAATAGAACTGACGACAAATGATGATCTATAAATTAAATTCAAGAATGGCTACCAAGAATTTTGGCTGCAGAACTGTATTCGCAACTGTATTCAGGATTATGGTTGATTGTTTAACGACTTCTGATAGCATTCCTCTCTTCATATTTAGCAGAACGTAGATTTAGTGCCGAGACAACATTGGTAACGAAAAAGAGAAATCGGCTTCATATTGGGGACGACTTACGATTGTTTTTAAGTAAAATCATGCCTCATATTAACAAGTTCCTTCAATTCAGTCTTCTCATTAGTTAAATTAGAAATTTGATATCTTTAAATTTTAATAAAAATACTTTTTAATGTAATTAAGTATGTGTTTTCATGTGTCTCTGAAACTGTCAATTTATTTATTTAGAAAGCAATAGTTTATAATGAATTAATTCGTATCGTCAAAACCCCTGCCTGTCCTTATGAAAGGTAAGCTAAAATTTTTATTCCTCTTTTTTTAAAGAAAGAAGAAATTCAGTAGCGCTTCAATTCCAACAATATTCTATCCATTAGAATTTTTTTACATTCTTGTTTTCACCATGCATTATGTACGCTCTTATTTATCTGGAGTGGTAGGGAGGAGATATTGAAATATTCATTAAAAAAGGGGGCGTCAATTCAAAAAAGGTTGGGGACCTCTGCACTAAACAGTTTTTGAAATTTCACAAACATTTCAAAATTCCCATGGTTGATTTGCAAATTCGACTTGCTGGGGAACCATATGCTAAATTTGTTTATATTTATAGATTTACTTTTTATTTACCCGGAGCTTTAACGACCGTTATAGTATCGCAGTTAATTAAATATTAAATGTTCAGATCAGACGATTTTTTATTTAATATGAGTTTTACTTTCTTTTTTTAAAAAAATAAATATTTTGATTTCCAAGCAGACGATACTATTAAGAACCTCTAATTGTGCTTCCCTACACGAATAATGTCATCGTAAGAAAAACCGTTGTACGATCAGCCCTCTGGATGTTGATCTGGTGCCGCGTTATTGACTTCAGAGTTTGGCTTCAAACGTGTTGATAATTTGGCAGAAAAAAAAAGGGTAATGCTGTAAATATTGAGAATTTTCAAGACCATTCATTAGGGAAAAAAATACATCCAGATAAGCCCTGATTGGCCCAGAAGCTTCTAGCCTCACCTCTTGGGATGTAAAAAGCTTAGTCATGTAGTCGTGAAATGGTCGTGGTGAAGAGAACTACAAGTCTTGAGTGAAGTAGTAAAGTCGGCAGCTAAAGTGAGAAGAGACAGAGGAGTGTTTCAGTAGTCTAGAGAGTCAGTAGAATGAAGCTCCGAAGATCCCCTCTCCTGTTGAATTCTATCTGGCCGCTTTGTGTGCTGTGGATGTTGTTCAACCTGTGGGTTACTGTCTGCTGTAGAGTGCTGCTCTGTACTGTCCTGTGTATTCGTCTTGGCTGTACATATTTGTCAACAGTGTATTTGTCGTCTTTGTGCTGTCCAGTCTTCGTGTAAATAAGCATCATCTTTTTTTTCTACTGATGTCTGTTAATTGAGTTCTCACACCATACACCCACTACACCAAACGAATCCGACGGGGAAATCATAAACAACATAAAATAAGATTGCTTGGTGGAATGTTTAATTAATTTTTACTTTTTACCGGGAATGGTCTTTTGCAATCACAGAAAATTGGTATCCAAGGAAAAATGATCAAAATGCTTCAATATTTAAATAAAAAGAAAAAAATATTTATGTTTTAAAAAATCATGTTTATATTAAGGATGAATCTTCCTTTTACTTGTTCTTTCGAAATTCCTGAGATAAATATTTGAAAATAGTCTTATTTTGCTGTTAATAATGTGAGATTTGCTTAATATATGAACCTTTTTTTCTTTGAGCGGAATTTTCAGCAAAGGAAATTAAGTATATCTCAAGAAACATTGAGAATTTCGTTACGAAATTTGATAAAGTACATAAAAAAAACTCTTCTGAATTGAATGAAAAAATATCTCATTTCCGTAATGAAAAATATTTCAAGTATTAGTTAATTAATTCAGTTAATTAATTCATCTATCTCAACAAACTCGGTTCTTTAAGCCCCTTCATCGATGCAAGTTTTAAGAAGATGCAATAATAAATACCAAAGTTACAGTGGTGTGTTCTTTTATTGTTGTTACAACTGTATCTGACAGTACAGTTTTCATTCATGTTTTATCATAAAATATTTATTTTAATATGTTTAGTTAAGAAACCAAAATTAATCATATGAAAAAAAACACTTTTTTTCTAATTAATATTTTTAGAGCCACACAATCTACATTTTCTTGATTACTCTATATTAAAATATATAATAAACAATATAAAAATAATAATCCGTTTTAAAATATAATAAATGCTATATAAATATTCGGTTCATGTGAAAGTAAAAGCCTTTTTCGACCAGTTACTTCATTGGGAATATTGGTTATATTTGTTTTAAATTAAATCTTTTAGACATATCTTCAAGTCGATGATTCCCTCAAACAACAATTTCAAACATAACAGAGTTAAACTAAGCAGAATTATTTTGATAGTCATTTACGCGTTTTGTTCATTGTGTACATGAATCTTCCTAATTGAAACAATTTCCATCTCATCATATGATATCGAAAACACGACTGTTTGACTAATTTGTCCTTTAATTTTTGCGGTTCAACTTTTTTTTGTTCACCTTGTAAACTATCCAGGTATATTTACCCATTGCACTCGGATGGTGACTCTCACTCATCATTCAAGACGTTCTGACGTTTTGTTTTTTAATTTTTATTTTAAAAAATACTTTAAGAATAATAGCAAAATACAGATAAATTTTTTTGTAAAATTCAACTTAAAATGATAGTAATTTTTTTTCATAGCAATAAGTAAGTCCTTGTGTTAGCTGACTTTCCCGAGTGCAAGGTGTTAAGTAGAATTCTCCCTTTACTCCCAATAACAGATGGAATTTATGGAATTGCATATTTTATGTAATAATATTTTTTAAAAATTGAGTTTCAAAACAACAATGTAATCTATTGTTAAAAATTAGGAAAAAAAAGTATTTTTAAAAATTTTCAAAATTTATAACTAATTTTTACAACTATTAATGCGGCAATAATATTATGGAAATTCAGAATATACAGCATTGTATATTAGATGATATGTACGATTATATTAAATGGATAGTATGTATCTCGAAAGTTTTAACTAAGTTTTAAAATGGGAGAATTAGATGCAGATATTAAGATGATGATAGTGCCAAGTTCGGTGCAGAATATTTTCAAAATCAATATTTTCAAATTGTATAGAAATGTTGTAAATTTTTAAGAAATGATTTAAAACTTATTACGAATATGAAGCAACAAATTACTGTATCTTAATATAATTTGGATAACATTAAGAAGGTTTCTATAAATATTACAAAAACTTAAACGTGTTTTACTTTATGTTATATAAGGATCTCAAAAACTGTTTTAAGAATTTTGATTTCCAGTGTCACAATATGACCATTATAACATTTATTTAAACATATGTTATTTGAAATGCATCAAGTTTTTCTTGAATCTTGAATGTAAATATTATGGGATATGGAGCGACAAAGGCTATAATCCCCTGGTTGCCACAAAGTAGCGACTAAAAGTTCTTCAAATTAACATTCCTGTATTCCGAAATGCACAGAGGAAGCACCACATGCTGGAGTGAGAAAAAATTGCGCGCACACACACAAAGAGTCCGTTTTTGCAACTTAAGAAATATCAAAGTACTTGAGAGATTGCAGAAAGATGAACAGATGTTTTTTGTTGGCGAAAACATGGGATAAAAGAACATCGTAGTAAATATCGGGATCATCTATTTGTAGCTTGTTCCATAACACCGTTCTGTACGTTGAATATTTTTGACATTTGAGAAGGATATGAGAAATATCGTTTATCTCTCCACATTTGCTGCACAAAGGGTTATCTGTAAGATTATGTTTATGAAGAAGTCCTGGAGTGATGATGGTTTTGTTGATTATACGGGCAATGATTTTATCTTGTATTCTGTTCTCTGTCCATTTTGAGATGGATATAATGTCGGGAAATTCACCCAATAATGGTTGATATTTACTTTTTAGGTAGTTTTCGTATGCGCTTTGTCTAGAGATTTTTTTCATTGTAGAAAAAATGTTTTCAGGAGAAATCCATTCTAGAAATGGTGTATCTGCCGAGACCTTCCTCGTCAGATAATCAGCCTCTTCGTTAAAAGAAATTCCGGAATGTCCAGGAACCCACAAAAGAACTATTTCTTGATTTAGTTTTTTCCTGATATAAATTTTTGAGGCGAGTCTTTGGATGACCTTAGGAGAGTGAAAAGTGACATTTTTAAGTGCTAACAGAACTGAATAACTATCCGAAATAATAAGATTGGACTTTTCTGGGATTGAAAGATCGTCCACCGCTTGGCAGATTGCCAATGCTTCGGCAGTGAATACTGAATTTAATGTATGAATTCTGTAAAGAAATTTTTGAATGCTAGGGACACCTGCAATTGAGGTGGAATTTTCAAATTTCGAGCCATCTGTAGCTATAATAAAATGATTCTTAAAGTGATTCTGTAAGCACCCATTGAAAGCTGCAGTAATTATCGGGATTGGTAACCCTTTGTTCTGGAACCTTAATTCATTAAAAAAAATATTGCATAAATTTGGGTTATATTGTATATGGAGTGACATAGTAATTATATGATCCGGTACGCAATCAAGTAGTTGGAAAGTGTTATTAATGATTTTTTTATCTTTGTCGCTCAAAAAACGATCCACCTCATTGTGATTATCAACCAAAGGTGAAAAGGACTGGTTGGACATTTGTTTTATAAAAAATTGCATTGCTAGACGTTTGATCTTGTCTGAAAGAATTTCTTGGCCAGCTAATTTTAATAAAATGATGTTGGGGATCCAAATTGGTACTCCGAGAGCTACTCTGAGTGCCATTGTTTGTATAGTGTTACATGATTTGAATTGTGTTTCTGAAAATTTATTAATTAAGGGGTAACTATACAGGAATATGCCAAGTATACTGTTGTTAGCGATTGTAATTAGGTGTTTCGTTCTTGCACCGTTTCTTTTGGAACCTAGTATTTTGAGACCGAAAACTTTTTTAAGAGCCTTGGTTCTTAAATTTTGTAATATTTTGTTATTTTGTTTAATTCTTGAAAACTGGATTCCTAGATATTTAATCGTTTCACTCCTTGTTAGGGGAATACCAGCATATTTTATACAGGGTAGGGAGTTTATTTTTTTTTTAGATAAATCTATTATAGCACTTTTTTCTGCACTAATGGATAGTTTCCAGTAATTGCACCATGTATATATGTTTTCCATTGTATTTTGTAACTTCGTTTTAATATAATTTATCGAGTCATGAGAGCAGAATACGAAAAGGTCATCAGCAAAAATCGACAATCAACGTTTGAATCCAAGGTCTCGAAAAAATCATTCATGAATATTGCGAACAAAATTGGTGAGATGACGCTCCCCTGAGCCAGTCCTTTATAAAGAAATTTTACTTCGGAATAAACCTTTCGCCATTTAATTTGGAATGTCCGTTCTTGAAGAAAATTATGCATCCATTTAGCGATGTTTCCTGTAATGCCAAGTTGGATACATTTGTACATTAAATCGTCAATGCGAACCGAATCATATGCGCTTTTTATGTCTAAACTTATGCCAATGAAAATTTTTTTGTTTTTATGAGCTTCTGAAATTGCAGAGTAAATTTTATAAATTGCAGTATGGTTATTTCTAAAGGGTACAAAGCCGTGTTGGTTTGGATTCAGTTTTTTATTGGCTGCGATATAATGAATTATGCGTTGCGATAAGATGCGTTCAAACATTTTACAGAATACTGAAGTAAGGGCTATTGGTCTGTAAGAAGTTATTTTTGTTTTATCTTTATTTGGTTTGGGAATTGGGATGATAATTGCATGCTTCCAGTTTTTTGGGATTGCAGAACCATCAAGTTGTTGTTGAAACATTTGAAGAATTTTGTCAAGTGTTGTATCATCTAATTTTTTAAACCATGTTACAGTAATTTTGTCTGCACCTGGGGTGGAATTTTTTGATTTCTGAATTGCTCTTTTAAGTTCCCATATTTCTATAGTTTTGTTCAGAAATTCGTTGTTATCATTATAGTCAATTGCAAGAGGTTGGAATTTCAGAGTTTCCATTGAAAAGTGAGATTATTTTGGGTCTTCGAATTACAAATATAGTGATTATTATAGAAAATAATGTCATTATCTTTAATATTGGGGTTGGTATGGTTCGATATTTTGTTTAAAATTTTAAAAAATAATCTAGGGTTTTGTGATATTTTACTCAGATTATCCCAGTAATTTTCTCTTGCTTTTTTTAATGTGAAATCTTAATCTGCTTCTGTATTTTTTATAGTTGATCCAATCAGATGTCGAAATATTGCGTCTTGCTTTTTTCCATGCATTTTTTTAAGCGACTGAAATTATGGCAAGCGGTATTCCACCATGGTGGGTATTCATTAGATATTGTTTTGATTGTTGTATAGTTGTTAATTGTATGGGAGATTTTATCAGTAATAGCTTCTATGTTTGGTTGGCTCTTTGAATTGAATATTTTATTTGTTTCTTTCATAATTAGGTTCCAATTGATATTTTTAAGGGATTTATATATTTTCAGTATCGACCATGATACAGGGTAAATGGTCACTTTCGAAAGTGCATCCAAAAATATAACATTCAGTTTCTTGAAAAAGGGAATTAGAGCATAGGGTTAGATCAATGATAGAATTACTATTGGAGCAAGTGATATGTGTTGGGTTTGTGGTATTTAGAATCATGAAGTCGGAGTTATTCAGCCAGTCAACAAATTCCTCGCTATGTGGTGAGTGATAATTTCCACCCCAAAGGGAATGGTGTAGATTAAAATCTCAAAAAATAAAAGTTGGGTGGTTAAGACTATCTAAAAATGTTTTAATCTGATCTATGTTAAAACCGCGTGTTGCGTAAATATTTATGATTATGAATTTCTGTTTATCCTTATGAATTTCAACTGCAAGTAACTCTAAATTGGGATCATTTTCTTGACTAAGGATGATCCTAGCAGCCAAATTTTTAGGCATTCCTATCAGTAAACCACCTCCCAACCGAGCACTTCGATGGGTACGAAAAATAATTTTGTCGGGGTGAGAAAAATTGTCCGTCTCTTTAAGATAGGTTTCCTGAAAAATCCAAAAGTCTTAATTTGAAAAGGGATGTTGGTGTAACCAGATGCGTTTATTTTTAATACTGCGGCAGTTCCATTGAACAAATGGCATACTTAGTTGAAAAAAAGTATAAGTCAGTGGGAAGAAAATTCTGATTTTCTAACGAAAAAAGAAAACACCGAACAAAGAAAGCGCAAGAAAACGACCCCATTCCAAACTTTGGAAAATACACAAACTTCAGACTTTGCTGATGAAGCTGCAGAAAAAGAATGTCAAAAAGTCAAATAAGAAGGCGTTACTTGACACCAATATAAAAAGTGACAATGTAAATGATGCGATAAAAAGATGCGATACAACAATACAAGAAATGACAAAGTAAACAACAAATCAAAAAAGGATGCGAAACACCAAAACAAAAAGTCGAAACTAACGACTAAGCAAAGAACTCTCAAGGCCAACATCAAAACAAACAAAAAAGAGCAGCCGAGCAAAACATCAAAAACATAGAACCACACACTAACCGTCAGGCAGTTCTTCTTCATCATAAGAAACTCTGGTATCCCAGGGAATGTTAGATACATTTTGATTCAGGCTAGAAACAAGACTATTTTTACGAGCAGGGGAAGCGGATAATTGTCCTCCCTGCGCGAAAATTTTGTAGATGTTTTCAATTATAGTGTTTATCGATTTCATCAACATCTTTGTTATTAAAGTTACTTGCTTTTCATATTTCTCGTCAATCGATTTCATGAGCGATTCAAACTTTGCGTTAATGGAATCTTGAACCTCAGATACTGCTGGGGTCGTTTTAGTTATTTCTGCATAATTTTGTATCGTTTGTAAAAAGATTCTACGTGCTTCTCCTGTGGTTATATGGTTATGACATTTTAATTCTAATATATTTTTTTCATTTGCATAGATAGAACAGCTGTTGGACTTCGCGTTGTGGTTTCCCTTGCAATTGATGCATCGGGTTACATTTTGGCATAAATCATCGTGAATTTCGCCGCAATTAGCACATGCGTTGAGTTTGTCACAGACTCTGGATGGGTGAAAAAAAGAAAAGCATTTAGAGCACTGACGCGGTCTGTCGACAAAATGTTCTATATTTTGGTTGATAAAACTAATTTTAACATCTTTTGGAATAGCTGTCCCAAGGATTGTAATCAGCACAGGTGAGGTCACACGAGTAGAGTTCTGTTTCAGAAAACGTCTCATTTCAACAACAATCATGTTATTTTTTTTCAATACTTTCCGCAAGTTGTCCTAATGGTGTATCTGTAGGTATATCTTGAACTAAAAATCGAGAGCATACATTCTCCCATATAATATTTGTGGTAATCTTTGTCTCCACGAATTTTTCCAGTGACAATAGTTTTACCGCACATAAAGGGTCCTTAGTTGAGAATATTATTTTACCCTGCCTTGTATATTTCATGTTATCTATGTATTCATGTCGGTTGACATTTTCCATCACAAATTCTTGGGCGGTGAAAGGGTTCAATTTCGGTAGTTGTTTCTGTTTATCTGCATTTGTGAACACAACATTTATTTCATTAAATTGTTTCGTTGTTAAACGAATCACCAGCTCATTAGTTTTCTTGCTATTTTTATAAAACATATTGTTTTCCATTGTACCCGTGTTAGAAATCATTGAGTCTTTCATTTCAGCTTCATTATTCAAGTTCTTGACGCAAAAAGATGAGCGAGCAATGATGAAAAAAAAAAAAAAACCTCAGCAACTGAAACACAAAGAAAAACAAATTCGGAAGCTTACCTTAAGGCAGGAGTACCCACGAAATATTACAAACCTTTGAAAAACTTTGTGTGCGGCGACGACCACCTCACTCCAACCTCCCTTGTTTTTCACTATGCTCCCTTCCTCACGAGACTAGTTTGTTTGCAAAATTGTTTTTAATTTCGCATCAAGTTTTTGTTACTGTTTTGAAATTTTTTTGATCTTTACAATTACCAAAGAGCTCAGGAAATTCTTTTTCAAGATAGAAAATCTCAAAAACATATTTCAGATCTTGCTTTCGTCAGAGAATGATTAGCCTTTCTTTTTATCAAACAAATCCAAATTAGTTAAAGAATTAAATTATGATTATTATATCAACGAATTTGCCGCCAAAAATGGGAGGGGGAAATCCCTCACATTATCTAATAAACTTCATACGAAATTGTATTTCTTATTTGATTTACTATGGTTGAAGGATCGATATTATGATTAAAATATTTATTTTTTGAAAATTGATATATCATTTTCATGCATCCCTTAAATCTTAAGAAAATCATCATAATACATGGTGAAATATGATATTATTTTGTTGCATGAAATTTATTTTAATGGTCCCCAAGTGACTTTCGCAACAGGTCTAAGTCATATCCTCAAAGTTTACTGCAGTATGCTTTGATCATGATTTTTCACCACTCTTCAGAATTGTAAAAAAAGTCCCCTTAGTTTAGTTTAGTTATATTAACGTCCCATTCACAGCAACACGAGGGCTATTTTGGGACGGACCTCGTAATTTTGAACCAAGATCAGATGACGAGGACGACACCTGAACTGGCACCCCCCTCCACACCATCGGGGGGACGTTTGGCCTGACAGATTTAACGTGCAAGAAACCCCCTCACACGACGGTTCTTCGGTGGAATCGAGTCTCGAACCTGAAACCCTCCGGTTTCGAGGCCGAGACCTTACCACCAGGCCACCGCGGCTCAAAAAAGTCCCTTTAAGAAACTCTAAGTTAAATAAACAGATTGATTTTTTTTAAAATGGATTCTCATTAAAAATTTTATTTACTATTATGTTACTAATTTTTCTCGTTTTTTTTTGTACTCCTGAGGTAAAATATTGAACATTATGCAAGTTGAGCAACTGTTCACAAAAACTACTCGTGGAATATTCTTTTCATGTATTTTTTATGTAATTGATATAATTATGTAATTTACATATATTTTTTTTATGTAATTAATTATTCTTTAGATATATTTTTAGTTTTTATGTAGAGAAATTCACTTCAAGAGGTGTTTAAGAAGTAACACTAATGTTATTCATTTCAAAAATATCTCAACTTTCTTTAATGTTTTAAAAATATTTCGAACTTGATGAATTTGAGATCGAACTGAAACGAACGGTAGAACACCGTCTTTGTAAACAAAAATAAAACTTTTTGAAAGTGAAGTTAGCGAACTACTGGAGTGGTCACTGCGTTCTTTCAATTACAACTTTTAATTTTCAGTTTAGTTTTATAAAGAATCTCTCATATTACCGTTTAAGTTACATTTCAATAAATATTATTGGTCTCAAAGAATTATTTAGCATATGGTAAGTCTTGTTTTTATATTGATTTTATATTATTTAAAAGTCTTTACTATTTTGCTTTTATACTATTGTTTTGTTTCTCTATTAATGAATATGTTCATATCTGGTATATTTAATTGTTTTTTACAGCATGTGATAGTGTATGATTTTCTTTATGCCGTTAAATATGTATATCATGAGAATCCTACATAAATATTAATTTTACTATGAAAAAGCTGCTGAGAAAGTGTTTATCGTACTTTTTCAGAAAAGGGTTATATAATTTAAATATCTTCATTTGGTTAACAAGCAAATTCAATTTCAATGGTGTAATATGAATTTTTTAGTATGTTTTACAAAAAAGTAGATTTTTGGTTTCTATGGTGATAGAGGGACGCCGGTTTTCCGTGTTTGATTTTCATGGCAGATGGCTTAAAAATTCTGTCATTAAATAAATTCACTTTAAAGAGGGCCTGGGGATTTTATAATTATTGAATAAATTTTAATGTATTTATGTTGTTTCTTTATTGCTAATATATTGAAATAAAAAATAATTTCTTCTAATTAAATGTAGCAATAATCATATTCAGTGTTTGCTACATAAATTATTTTACAACATAGTAAAAATTGAATATAAATATTTTTATTGTTTCAAGCAATTTTAGAAAGATGCCAGAAATTATTTAATACTTCAATCGATTGCTATTAATTGAATAAATTCAATTTAAAGTAATTTCTTTTATGGTTTCTTTATATTGACAAACATCAAGAATTTATTTACACTACTGCTTAAAATTAGTAATATTAAATTTTGATTCTCAAATTATATTGCTACATTGGCCATACTTTTACTAATTTTTAAGATGACTTAATCCTTTTGGTATGTATTTGTTTTAAATTTTTGTTTGTTCTTGGAGCATATTAATTTTGTAGGCAAGTTAGAGCAGTAGATCTTATGCAAGAATTAATTTATTTTGAATCATTCATTATATATACTCCTCTCAGTGTGTCTTTGCCCAAACAAATGCATGATATACTGGTATATCAGATATAGAAAAAAGGGTTAACAGCATCTTTGCTTCTAGATTGAAAATTTGCTGAGTTATATTTTGAACATATTTAGATTTGGTAGCTGCTGCAATCTTTCTCATAACCAACAAAATGCTTGACGATAGAAAAATATTTAGCATGATATCCATCATAAAGTATATTGTGAGCTTCAGAGAAATTAAAAGTTTTTTCTTTTTTATAGACAATGTTTTCTTCCTTGAAGCTCATGAAAAAAGTAATAACCAAAGCTCTTGTAGTTACTGGATATGTCGGCTACACAGCTTGTGTGGTACACTGCACTACTGAATATATTGGTGATGTAGTTATTTGTCAAGGGCCTTCCATGGAACCAACTCTGAATTCACAAGATATCATGCTGACAGAACACATTTCCATATTTAGAAGAAATATAAATAGGGGTGATATCATCATATCTAGATCACCATCTAATCCTAAAGAATTCATCTGCAAACGAGTTAAAGGAATTCCAGGAGATAAGATTCGAAGTGGTTTTTCTAGTACTGTTGTTCCTAAAGGCCATGTTTGGTTAGAAGGTGATAATAAGAATAACTCGACTGATTCTAGAACTTATGGACCAGTGCCTATTGGGTTATTGCGAAGCCGTGCTTTCTGTAGGATTTATCCATTTGAAAAAGCTCAGATGTTCTCCAAAAGATGACCATAAAGACTGCTATATATAAAATGAGAAATTTTACTGGTACAAAGCTCTTCTAATATAACAACTGTGATCCCAACTTTATATTATTTTAAGAAATTTCCTTTTTCTTGAAATATCCCTCAATGTCTGCTACTTTATAGGTGTCAAAGTCTAAAGTTAATAGCTGAAACCAGGATTTTTTCTTCTTAAAATGAAAAAAATATTAGAAATATTCTATTAAGTACAATTGAATGCAAAATTTCTGACTGATATGCGAATTTTATATTAATTATATGTATATTTTTAATTTTAATTATTTTTTAGTTATGTTTTATTAATATAGAGTATTAAGTCTATTTAATTAATCATTATGTCTTTATATATTTGAATTGAACCAATTTCTAATCTTACATTTTTTTTCACATATTGACATTCTGCATCAGAAATGAAGACTTTTATTTATTTCTGTTCTATAAATCTATATGAATAGCAGTAGGCTTGCCTGTATATCTCATCCCATATCGCAAACTTTAATTACAATAGATTATAACAAGTAAAATTGAAACATGTTTATTTATATTTGCGAGGTTTAAACTTAAAGATAATAATTAGAGATAAAAAGATAATATTTAGTATTTAAGAGATAGATAAAGAGTTGAAAAAAAATTAAGGGGGAATCAGTAAGAAAAAAGTCTTTATCGAAGGTTAATGCAAATATAAATGATTATTTATTCTCAAATAATAGAACATCAACAGATTATGAGAACATTTTGGTTATAATAGTTCTATGACTTTTCACTAATATGAAATGTTTAAGCATTGGTTGAGGTAAGTGTGTATTCCTCCGTGAATATCTGTTTCATTTGTTAAAGTCTTCCCTTGCAGACATGTCTTGTTAAAAAAAGTGTCTTTATGAAAGATATCATATATGCTCTTTAAAATTTAAATAAAAAGGGCATGTTAGTGTGTCAATAAATTTGTATTGTATTTTCACTTTGCATTAGTTACTTAGAAACCTGTATTTGATATAATCTTCCATCCCCACTAATAGAGACAATCTCAACAGCAGAAGCTTACAGAGAAGATCAATAATTATATATTTTCTCTTATTGGTATGTCTTTTCCAATAATCATTCAACATGAATTTCTTCATATTCTGCAATGATTCATTTTTCCTCTTAAATTTTCATTTTACATTTGTTTGGGGGTTATTAGAGATTTTGTCATTTCTTTCGTTCTCTTTCCTTCTTAAAAACATTGCTTCTTCAATATTTATTTCATCATAATGATGTTTTCAGTATAATTATGTATGTATATGTCCTTAGAATAGAATTTTTAATGTGTTAAAATCTCTTGATTTTGTTCATCTTTTGTTTTGATTTTGTTATTCTATCATAATAACATTATTAACTTTGTAATAATAAAATTTTGGTATTTATTTATTTTTATAGCACCCAGGTTTTATTGTTAAGATGATTGCTTTATGTGTAAGGAAATTTGATGAAAGTGTAATCTGAATATTGCCAAATATACCCAGGAGTTATAAAATAAACAAGTATCAAAATTTTTATATAATGAATCAAAGTATTAAATTGTGCTTGACATATATTTTTGTCAAGGTAAGTATGATATATTTCGAATTATTGTTTTACTGAAAATTTATTACTTTCAAAATTATAAATTTATATGTTAACTTTTTTTTATTGGTAAATTTTATAATCAAACCATTAATATGTTATGATAATTATAACAAAAGTCTTTGCTTTTCTGATAAAATTTTGGGCTCTTCTTTTTAAGTTACAAATTTTATTATATTATTTGGATCATAGATATCATATTATAAAAGCTGCTAAATGTAAAAAAAGAAAGCATTGTCGATTCTGCATATTTATTTTTTAAATAAATTAAGTTAATAAGTAGTTCAAATTAACTAAATAAAATTTTCCCATTCAAGATTAATATTTAATTAATATTTTTTTCTTTTAAGATAAAGAATTTTCTATTTTGAATAATGTGTAAAAATATCATCTTTGATGGTAAAAAATAGTTATTTTTTAAAAATGAGGTGTGTAAATGAGAAATGCATTTGCAATTTTTTTTTTAATGTTGATGGAAATCAAAGATATTTTTGATACTTTGCATTTTAAAAACTGGATAAATACAATCCCTTATCCAACTATATAGGATTAACTTATCCTATATAATTGGAAATACAGTAAAATCTCGTTACAACGAACTTCACGGGACCGTAAAATTTTTTCGTTATAACGGATATTTCGTTGTAACGGAATTTTCAAAATTGAACATAAGAAACAATTAGATTAAGAAATTATCAAAACCAACCATGAAAAACTGCTTTTCAAGAACGTGGATGCTATTATCATCTAAAATATGAAAAAAAATTGACTTACCTCTAGGGAAGCAATCACCTTTAAAAAACAGATTGCAAAGAAATAAAATTTTATTTTAGAAAGTCCAGGATCTTTTTCTGTACAAGGTTAGTCGTCACATTAGAAACTAAGTAGTTTTGAAGATGGTGAATGCTTGAAAAAATCAAGTCCGGCACATTACTTTGTGAATTAATAAATAATCGCAATGTCTCCAAACTCGCTAACGCTTCTGTTGAAGTAACAATTGGCTCATTGTCTTCTACCACAGTTTCTTCATTTTCACTGCTTTCGTCATCAGCATCACTCTTGTCGTCTTTAATGGATTGAACGATGTCTTCTTCTGTCAGTTCATAACATGTTAGGACGTTGTCATCTGCACCGAGATAATCGTTCAAATCAACCTCATCTGAAATCGAAGTTTTCTTTTTTGTGGCGTTCCAGATTTCTTCTAACTCCGAATGCTCAGTTTCCTTTGGATTCTCTTCTTCTAAATCGGCATCCTCTGGAGCTGAATCATCGTCTACTGAATGGGTTGAATGTTTCCAACAGTTGCCTATTGTGGATTGACTGATGTCATCCTGTCATCCCAAGATCCACATATCCATTCAATAGCTCCCTTAATGTTGCCTTTTTTATCCACGTTTTTCTCCAAATCGCACAAAATTTGACGCAGTAAAAAGGTTCTGTAGCGGGATTTTACTGCTCGGATGATACCTTGGTCAAGAGGTTGAAGCTTTGATGTGCAATTAGGCGGGAAATATTCCATATGGATGTTATCCAATTTTGGTGGATTATTATGGGGAGTACAGTTGTCAATGAGAAGAAGGATTTTCCTCCTCTTCTTTTTCATATCTTTATCAAAATCGATGAGCCATTCATTAAAAATAGATTGCGTCATTCATGCTTTTCTGTTTGATTTGTAAATGCATGGTAATGATTTACAGTTTTTAAAACATCGAGGTTTTGCGGATTTGCCAATGATGAGAAATTTTCGCTTCTCTGTTCCGGATTTATTACAGCAAAAGAGGGCAGTGATTCGTTGCTTTGAAGCCTTCCCACCAACACATTTGTCACCTTTTAAGGCCAAGGTTTTTCTCGGCTCAAGCTGAAAAAAAAACTCCAGCTTCATCAGCATTTAACACATCATTTGGGCTGTATTTTTTTTATGAGGGCTGCCACTTCTCCTTTTCTCCGTTCGTTGACCGATTCCATCGGCGCGTCATTCGCCTCCCCAGATACGGATTTCATAACCACTCCGTACCGCTCTCGAAAGCGAATCAACCATCCAAAACTAGCACTGAAGTTTTCTACACCCAGCATCTTAGCAAATTCTAAGGCTTTTTCTCGGATTAAAGGTCCGGTCAGTGGAACATTTATGGACCGAACATCTTGAAACCATTTGAAAACTGCCTTATCAACATCTTCAAATTGGGCTTTACGCAACCTTTTTCTTTGAGGGCCAAGAACAGAAGTTTGCAGTTGCTTAAAAATGTTTTCACGATCTTTTAAAAAAGTTGACAATGTTGATAGAGAAATGCCATACTTTTTAGCCACCTCGCCTTTTTTAATTCCATTGTCTACCTCGGATATGATGTTTTTCTTTTCTTCCAAAGAAAACTGTTTCCCTTTCACAGAAGGAGCCATCACTTATCGAGCTGTAGAGTACGCAGAAACCTTACTTTTCGTAACACTTCTCACTCCCGTCTGACAATCTACACTACACGAAAGGCTAGAGGCTTTTTTAAAAAAAAATGAGAATGGAACCAATAATCATTCAGTTTTGTTTTCGCACCGCGACAATTTTTTGTTTACTTCTCGGAAAAATCTGTTTTTGTTTGTTAGTTACACTACCCGCCACCAACTTTTATCACGCAGCTGCATACCCTTTCGACCCGGGGAGCAGTAAATCGCAGCACCTGCTTCGGAATATCTGTTTCCTCGGAGATGGTGTGGAACCACCTCGGAAATAAGTTGAAAGAAACTCGAAGAAGGTCTGAGTAGTTCGTTATAACGAGATTTTCTTAATTTGATAATTTCGTTATATCGAGATTCATTTAACATTGTTTTAATAGGTTTTCGGTAGGGACTTCTGTAAATTTCGTTATAACGGAATTTTTCGTTGTAACGGAATTCGTTGTAACGAGATTTTACTGTATATCCAATTATATAGTATCAATTAACTATTTTTTATATTTAGTAAAAGAAAATTGGCATTGCTTCAAAGATAGAATGTGTACACATATTTTTCAAAGTGTTACTTTGTCTTCCGATTTCTTTCCTTTTTTTGATACAATAGCAATTAAAAGTAGAAAATATAACATTTCATCTGTTTCAGAGATATTTTGATAATCTAACTGCTTAATTTTTACATGTATTTTAACAATTGGTAACTTTAACAAACACTGTGAATTATAATGTGCATGATGAAGAATCATAAAGTGAAAATTAAAACCTCTGTAAGATAGATTGTTAAATTTAGAACTATCAAATTTAACATATAGTTATTTCTTAGATATCTTTTAGAGAGGGGTTCTCAAAGTTTTTATTAATCTTAATTGAAAATTAATAGAAATTTTAATGTTTTCCTTCGATAAGGTCAAAGCATATTGCACAGATGACATTTTTACACCATTTAAAAATTAATAGTATTTCTATCCTAATAGTTTTTTGATATTTTTATGTACAATTTGCATCGTTTTAGTTATTGTATTTATACATGTGCATATTCTGACAATATTAAATATATTTCTTCTGTATGTATTGTTGCTACTGTATAATTGAAAGCAAATTTCTAAAATAAAATAGCAGTAGAAATCAAACCTAAAACATTATCATGTTTTAAACTAAAAGTTTGAAACTCCTTTAAATTTTTTTAGTAACTTATCACTATGATACATATCATTGCTAAAATTTTATTATTGATATGGAACCTTCTGATGGTTAAAAAGGCTAAACTTTACACCTACTTTTATGGTTAGAATGTAAAAGGATATGACTTACTTTAAAACTTTTCTCCACTTAAAGCTCATATTTTGGACAGGAATTTGATTCTAATATATTGAAAAAGGAGGAGAGTAAGTATATGAAATATCAAATGATAATCAGATACTAAGAATTTGTTTTTGAATCTATTCATTTGGAAAATATTGAAGGAATCCTTAAATCGGTAAGGGATTCTTAAATTCTTTTTCCTATCGATATTAAAGATTGCAAGGGAGAAGAAAGGGCTATTTATGATTTTCTGACTCCAAAATTCATATAAAATATTTCTTTTAAAGTTGATGAGCATAGATTAAGAAATCTTAGATGAAACAAGTATCTGTGTATCTTTGGATGACTATAATTTTGTAGTATTTTGGTATAAAAATAATGAATAATCCTGTAATCTAAATGTAAGAAAACAAATGAGTATGTGCCAATGTGTCATTCTTTTTTAGATAGTTCCATTAGATGTTGGAAATAAAGTTTATTTTTATCTAGTACTTTGTTATTATTGTGAATTTTCTTTACGTATATTTTTTCAGTGACTTTACAATGAGATTTGGATTTGTTTGATAAGTGTTGACTCAAGAAAGATAATTTTAGGTATCTTTAAAAGAATGTTGGAAGCACTAGGGATTTTTATCCCTTCACTAGGAATTGGGGAAAATGCCGAAATCAGTAGTTTTATAGAGCGTGTGCTGAATTATGTAGAGTGGAATTTGATCAGGGAATAAGAAATTATTTTAAAATTAAGTTAATATAAGCTAATTTAAAATAATAATTACCTAAATTAAGATTCTTTTAGATTTAAATATGTGTGTATGTGTGGGCGAGGGAAAAATCGCAAAAATGTTACCATTTAACAATGGTTACCAAAAGAAGACTTAAATAGTGTTTAGTAATATCTTAAATAAAAATGGTCTATTTATTGGTAGTTATGTAAAATTCTTTCCACTAGAATTTGTTAATTACTGTGTTAAAGAAGTGACAAACATTGTTGGATAAAAGAAATATGACTATCAGCTTAGAAATAATCTTAAAAGTAATTCATTAACTGAAAGTATGAACTAATTCTCGTTATTTCATATTAATTAATTAAAATTATATGTTCATTATTTATTGCATCTACGTAAGTCGTATGATATTTATTAACTATTAGATCATCGCGATAAATCTCCAAACATGGAAATCTTGGAGTCTTATGCATAAAAGATCTTCTGAAAACCGCCAATTAAATCTAGGAATGCAATCCTCTTGGTGAAATTTTCATACTAGACATGATGGAGTTTGGGGACTTAATGAAATTTGGCAATCGCCAAGTAAGCCCGGAGAATAATAACGATTAATAAGTACCTCTTTCCGCTTAGATCCCATCAAAATCCCTTCAGTCCAAATTAAATATAGATGATCTCGGTGATCCATTTGGCGTTGTAGCCATGGAAAGAATTAAATTATGTGTCACCAAAGTTTTTATTGATTATTATGTAACAAAGTTAAAAATAGCATTTTCTAAGGGAGGAAAAGTATTCTTGAGTAATTCACATAATTAAAGACACAAAGAACTTTATAGCAAAAATAAATAAAAGCTAAAGATATTAAATTTATGGATAACAGGCACAAAAGTGATCATACAATTTATGTTATTGAACTAAGCAAGATAACCATAAAAATTTTATTGCTGATTTCGATAAAATCCTAGTGATATGTGTTTATTCATCGGTGTGATGCATACGTAGCAACGCTTGTATATGCTCTTTATCTGTTAATCTTGCTGAAACTGAGGAAAATTCAGTTACTCTTGCTTTGCCTTGATATCACAAGATCTTTGCTAAACGGTGGTCGATTTGCTTAGCCAAGCATTTAGGTTTCTTTCAATGTATATTTTATGGGTTAAGGTTAGTTAAGGACATAGTCAACCCTTCCCTTTTAAAATAACTGAAATATCTATACTATGATGGCCGACATTATCATCCATGAGAAAGTAACAAATTTTTTCACTACGAAAATTGTATTCATGGGCTCCATTATATCCTATCATGAAGTAATTTGTATCCTTAGTGACCCATACCGTACCATCATTTCTTGAGAAACGGTGAACTTCCAAGATGGTGAAAGAGTGTGTTCCGATTTCACACCTGAAATGCATCATGTGCATCCTGAATCCGACAAAATCTGCTTTCATCTGTGAACAGTACATTTACTCAATACTGATAACTTCTATTCACGCACTGACGATGTCTCTCACTTTTAATTATTGAAAATATTTATAGAAAGCACAAGTAAATGGCCTAGCGGGCATATTTTTTGCATCAATTTGACAGCATCTGATTGTTTCATTTCTAAATAATCTTTATATAATGATTCTTATGTACCAAAATTAAATATTATTCACCAACCTGCAGTAACGCTTTTGGCAATTCCTTACTCATAAGCAATATCTCTTATTGTAGCGGGCATTTACTAATTTAACCTCAATATTTTCATGTCTAGAATTGTCTGTGTGTATTCTTTATTCTATTAGCACACAAAATACTCAACAATATTGTTATATTATCTTCATGATAATGTTTGGCATTCAGAATATCGAACAAATCCGAGGGAATATCGAAGCTGTTTAGTCAATTTATTTAAAAAATATCGTGTTTTAACTGCGATATCATATTTCGGGTCGATCTTATTTTAGCCCACCTTTGGTGAATAATAAGAATTTTTTGGCGAAAGGTAAGAATTCTTTTTTCTTAACCTTTTAATTGAAATACTTTCGATTTGGCGAGACTTTGAAAAATTGGTGAGATTTTGAAAAAGTCGCCAGAGGTGGGCTAAAATAGGATTTTACCCATATTTCCTATATGAAATTTAAAAAAAAATGCGTACTGTAATTTACTCCATCGCTTCACCTATTTTCCTCGTCTATGAATTATATGCCTATTATGTAATTCAGCATATTTACTTATGTTTAGACCAATCAACCTATTTCTGGCTACTTGGATCGGTAAAATCCTATTTTAGCCCACCTCTCGCGACTTTTTTAAAATCTCGCCAATTTTTCAAAATCACTCCAAATCGAAAGTATTTGAAAGTAATCGAAAGTACCAATAAGATTAAATAGTTTTCTAACGGAGTTTAAATAAACCAATGAGGTTCCGTAGGGTTGCCGCATTTCCCTGCAGATGTTGTCAGGGTTACTATTTTAAAATCATATATCGCTGATAATTTGGCGAGTTTTTAAATTGGCGTCAGAGGTGGGCTAAAATAGGATCGACCCCTTTGATCATTCGCAATATATTTTTGTAAAAATTAGTATTATATGTTTATACCTTAATTTAGAGACCTCAGTGTATTTAAATTAGTATCAATCCCCTCCAATAATAAAGGAGAATGTATATTGTAAAGGCTCTATGTAGGTTTGATCGTTTAACTAGCAGCTGATGTATTTTACATTGATATGTGTAGGACGGCGGGAAGGTGAACCTCGGAGCGGTTTTATTGAAATGCCTATTAGAATTTTAATTAAAAATAAGGCAAGTTTGTTCTTATTTTTTCCGTAACTGTTTCCGAAAATAAAAATGAAACAAACTGATTTTTACACCATTTTAAAATAACTGCCTGTATAATGATACCAATTTAATTATGCATATATTTTTTTTCTGTATTTCAGTAAATGACTTTTTTTTTAAAAAAATGTCTTTATGAAACAAAGTATGAAGTAGTTTTATAACAGAAACATATTGTTAGGACTTTCTCAATATTTCATATTTTTCTCCATTTTAGCGAGTATACTTCTCTGCTTGAAATCAACTGTCAACCATCTTTTCATGAAAACTAAGGAAATGTACTGTTTTATTTCTTTAATTATATGAATAAAGTCTTTGAATGGTTAAATGAATAATACTATATTGAATTAAGACATATTTTACTAAATATTAACATAAAAAGTTGTCGTAATGCATACAATTGGATCTTAGGCTGATTTTAGCTAGAAATAATCTTTAAATTAGCTGTAGATAAACATTCTATGTAATTCTATTCTATAGATCAACATACACAATCAGAAAGTATAAATTAAAAAAAAAAAGCATAGCCATTCCAGCATGATTTTTTAACATTAATTATAGGAAAGTTCTCTGCATTGAAAAAATGAAATTCATAATTACTCATTATTTTGATATGTTAATACACCATCTCAGTTTTTTTTAAGGGTAAATGTCATGATTTAGAATAATGGTCAGATAATGAGAATGGCAACTCAGCAGGTAACATCTTCTGCACCTAATTAGCAAGTGTGCATTTGGCATCCCTATCAATCTTTAATGTATTTACTAAAACCATCTCAGTGCATTTAATCAAGAAATTAGGTTTTAATTCTGGAAACTTCTGTGAGCAAAGCAAATTTTAATCATTAAACTACCTATTAATAACTCACAAATGTGAAAAGGCATAACTTTAATCTTAATGGTTATGAATCAAACAGAAGACTTTAATTCTTAAATTAATAATTTCAGGGATATTTCTTATAGTTTGGTACAATGAGGACAATATTATTACTAAAGAACAAGAATAAAAGTACTGAACAATGTAATAACAATTTTATTCCAGAAACTTACATTTATTACATATAACAATGAGATGCATAGTATATCATGAGCAGTCATTTACAACATACAGAATATAGTTTAAAGTTGCCTGACTAAATTAAATGTAACATTCTTAGATAAATATCAGAAATTTAAATAAATAAATACTCAAAAAAGTCTACATTTTCTTCAATACTGACATTTTATACAATATTCAAAATAATAGAAACCATTTCAAGACTATATAAAAGAATTTCCATTTAATATATAAATATATAATTTCAATTTTTTTACAGATTTGCAAAAAATTTTATGAAAAGAGAAGTTTTGATAGTTTGAAGCATAGTTTATGCATGTAACTTTTTTAGCCTTTTTCGTCTCAGAAATACCCATAATTTTTCACTTATGTCATAACATTAAAAAAAATATATATCACAAATTATTTTTGTTTTTAATAGAACTAATTCACATTTAGTCCAGACACCCCTTTTATAATTTATAACTAGAATAGCCATTAATTAACATTCTAACATAAAATTAAAGATTTATCAAACAATAACAAACATAATTATATATACATAACTATTGATAAATTTTAAATATACAGTTTAATTAGTGCTATATTTGATCTCAGGAATTAAAAAGAATTAAAATTAAATATTGATTTCAAAATGAATATTTACATTTTTTGAATATTTTATATATCAAATCTATCAAATATTGCTTTTATTTTTAAAAATAGACAGCAAAAATTTAAAACATATTACTGATCATGATTATAATTTTGACCCTTATATGTATATATATATACAAAATCATTTGGAGTTTAAAGGATTTTGGATTAAAATAGTTCCAAACAATCCATTCAAAAACAATAATTTAATATCACAATAATTTTAATACATACTGCATGAAAATTATACAATATTCACATTAAGTAGAATCTCTTAAACTTGACAGCTGATAGCTCATTAAGTCCCATTGCTTGAAAAAATATATTTATGGCTTTTTGATTTTAAGCACAAGCATTATGATAATGCAGAAGGAATTCAAATTTTGTTATCAGAACTGATACTAAACTTGACTCGCATTGATGGTATGCAATTAAAAATTCATTCTGAAATTTAAATTTCACTTTTGCTTTCCTGATTAAATCTGACGGTTCAGTACTTATTATGTTCAGGTCCTTTATATTCATTTGGGGTGCTATGCTTTTGTACAAAATTGGTTCTCATCATCATATTTGTAACAAATTTACTACAAAAACAAATGAAGAACAATGCAAATTTTTGCTTCTAAAAAATGAAGCTGTACTGGCCATGAAATTCAAAAAGAATCCCCAACTTTTTGAAAAATGGTATATAAAATATTTATTGAATAGTTAATTAATTAAAATATTTAGAAATTCCTTATGGTTAGAATATAAACTTTCATATTTTTCCAATACAATAATTCTATTTTGTTATATTCCTTTCTTGTATTACTTTTAAAATAATAATAATAATAAAAAAAATAAAATTCACAAGATTTTCAGGATAGTTTAACATCTACTTCAGATGCTTATTATTGCAGATTTCTCCTTCATTATTTCATATTTTGTGTTAAGAATGAATTAAATTTGCAAATGTCCACTGTATTAAATATTGGTTTTGGCATAGAGAATTTATTATAATAAATTATTTTTAATACAGGTTAAGAATAAATAGTTATGATCTTATATTGGCTAGTTAAAATTTTTAATTTAGAAATCACCTTCTATTTTTTATTCCGGTACACATCATCTACTTTTTAACATTGACTCTTTTATATACAATTAAATTCAAAATTCACACATATCCAAGTCAACAAATTCAATAATTTTAATATACTTACAGATAAGAATTACACATAAAACCATAAATCTATTTTATTTCCTCAAATAATATAAAAATATTAACAACAAATTCAACTATTACTAATTGTTTTCACAAAAAAAATGTACTAACAAAACCAAATACTTTATCAGTTGATTTTTTTAGCAATTAGTGATTATTCTTAATTAAATGTTGGGATAAGTTCTAACCAATTAATCATTTCAAGATAAATAAGCAAAATATTACAAAAATCAAACTGAATAAGCATTTTAACTTATTACATGCACGTAAATAAAACTACACAAAATAATTAAGAAAATTCACAAATGATATAATTAAATAACAAAAAAAGTTACTAAAAAGTAAAATGACTAGTAGTAAGGTGTGTAACTAGAAAATTTGCTTAAATACAAAGATGCAGTACATTTAAATAAAACACTAATACTCAAACAATCATTTGTACAGTTTAAAAAAAACTATTGACACATGAAAGTAGGACATTTTGATAAAGATATGAAGACATTTGACGCCATTACCACTACAAAACAAAACAGTGCTCACATGCATTTCTATTCACATCTAAATATACTACTACAATAGCACACTTAAGAATTTGGAATGCTTGCCTTAAATGTAAGATTACACACATATACAGAAAAAGTTTTTAAAAACATACTACCTACGTGAGAAGAGATAAATTGCACATACACATCTTCAAAAATACAATATGTGAAAATAAGTAGTTCCTATTGTTTGATTTTATTCTACTTCATTGTTCTTTCATTATATAATAAACTATATAAATGAGCTGCACAAAGATTTGATAGCTGACAAAAATTTGAACATCTGTTTGAAAGCATAAACATTTTTGGACAATATGAACAAAAAATTCCAAATTTGCATAGTCAGATAATTTTCAAATATAGATATGTAAATCATTTGTAGAGCAGCATATGTGTCATAGATTTAAACAGATTGTTATATAGACTGATGGAAATATATTATGAATGAATTAAAAAATATTGGAAGCCTCAGAGCAAACAAACTAAATTTAAAAGTTTCAATTTTAAGCAGTGAAAGTAAACAAAAGGCACAACATTTTGTTTCTTTAATTTTATTTCAAGTAATTAATGACTAGCATAAATTTTTGAAAAATATATATTAAAGTTTATTTTCAATTTTAAAGGGCTATTTTAGGATTGAACAATCGATTTTGCTGTATATGTTATAGATGGGACAACATATGAACTAATTCCTTTTTCAATATTTTATACATCACACTAAAGGAGGTCATATATCTAATTATAAGAGTCTATATGAATAAAAGAATTTGGGTTGATTTCTGTTTTCAGCCAAAAATTCTCCAGTCTCAACTCCGAAATTTTGTCATTGAGATATTTGACTAGTAATAATACAAATATAAAATATTGGTTATTTTTTTAAAACTATAAACAATAATTTTTTTAAATACACACAGTAAAATCTCTTCTATTTTTGAAAAATTGAAATTTTAGCATATTTGATGGTATGGATTCAAATCCAAAATTATACCACATGATATTTTACAAAAATAAAATGGACTAACAATCTACAATTTTAAATGCAAAGCTTTATTCTGTATCCTTGTATTGCAGACTAAGAAACTAATGCAAAAGGAAGTTGACAAGGGTTTGTCAAGTACAATACCAACTCATGAAATCATGAAACTTCATGATGAAAATTCTAACAAGTCAGCAGACTTTTAAAATTATAAGAAATGTGCAATTTTCAGGTGATAATATATATGGTAATTTTAAAATACAGTATTTCTTCTTTTTTATGAATTATAAAATTATGTTAATGTATTTTTTCAAAAAAAAAAAAAACTGTTTGATTTTTAGTATTAATTAACTAGCAGTAGCAGATATATTAAATACGAATTCAAGCAAACTTTACAGGCAGCAAAACATGAACCGGCAAGTTTTAGAAACATTTTCAATTATTAAAAAAAAAAAAAAAAAACTATTCTTGACATTAATTAACCAGTCCAGTAAATTCAAAGAAATTCTGCATTATTTATAAATAAATTAAAAATTTGATTGTATACAAACACTTTATTTTAGCAATTCAATAATTTAATTCAATTTAATTAGCAATTCAATAACATTGTAAATTTAATAGGTAATAAAGTTGTTCCCAATAACCAGGAGCATAAGAATAATTACTAATGAAGCTTTAGAAGAATTAGTAATGAAAGAAGCACATATGTAAGTAAGAAGAACAAAATAAAGAATTCTAGT
This sequence comes from Argiope trifasciata, assembly GCA_026543055.1. Classification (NCBI taxonomy): domain Eukaryota; kingdom Metazoa; phylum Arthropoda; class Arachnida; order Araneae; family Araneidae; genus Argiope; species Argiope trifasciata. The sequence continues at coordinate 548,746 of JAPMOQ010013041.1, read as the reverse complement.
TTGAATGAATGCTCTTTTTCAAAATTGCATAGTAAAAAATAGATATCAGTTACATTTGGTAAAAGCACATTAGTAATGCAGGGTCTATACAGACACAAATATATTTTAGCTACCATTTCTTTTTTTAAAAAAAGATAGTGGGGGCAAATAATAATAATCCATAATAATTTTAATAATTGAGATCCAAATGATACAATACATATAGATAACATGTGTTTAAAGAATAAATTCTTAATTAATGAGAATCAATGAACTGGCATAAAAAATAGATTGGAAATAATATTTCCAAACAATTGATTTAAAAATCATTTTCTATTTCAAATTTATTGAATATATCCATAGAAGTTAATTAAAAAATTTATACATCTCTGAGTATCTGGTGTTAGGAGATAACAGCCTTTTTTTGCTAAAGATCCAAATTTAAAATTTATCAATGCTCTGAGTCTTCCAAATGAGTTGTTATTAAAAAAAAATGTGACAAAAAATACTTAATCTCAATAATACTATCAATATGAAAATATCTTTAGAATTTCATAAAATATTTTGTACAAGATAATACAATCATGATAAATTAACTGCATAGTATTTCTAAGGGGAAAAAAAGTCATGTGCATTTTATTTCTTTGGAAAGTAATATTTTTTTTTAACAAAGCCTTAATACTATTAGCTAAAAATCATGCACCTGAAATGACTAATTTTAATTATTTTATTTTATTGAAACACTCAGCAACAACTTTGGCTCTGAAGCTTAGCATATTAAAAGCAATTAAAAACTAGTAATGTTATTAAAAAAATCAAGATCAAAGAGCTATGTCCTTGAAAAAAAAAAAGTGCATTGGGACTGTTCTAAATACATTTTTGAACATATGTCAGAAAAGCTGGATTATCAAGCTAACTGCTAAATAAGCACTAACAATAGAACTACATTTAAACATTTTTATTTAACTAGATTTTTTTTCATATTTGTAAAGATAAAATTTTATAATTTATATTAGTTTACTTCCATTACTAGCATTCAAATATTTAGCCCATTCATGCATTCGCAATGACAATATAGTGTTTTATTATTTTAGAAATTTAATTATTATTTAGAAATTAAAGTTTGATTCCATGAATCTGGTGAATTAGTAGAGAACTTAAGAAAGAAAATTTCAAAATCCCATAAAATTTACAATAATGAATTATAAATTATAGACTAAATGACCTGAGCTCTTCCATAAAGCTAGTGTGAGAAAATATGCAGGATAACTTAACTAATATACAGCAGCTGAATGTTTGACAAAATAATATAATTAAAATAGTCATTTACTACATCTAGAGTAGCAAAGATAAAACCACCATTTATATAATTCAAAGTGAGACAATTAGTCATCTGTAGCTAGAAAACAAAATTCTATGCATATGAAATTACAAAACTATATATTGCCTTAGCAATAGAAACATCTATAATCATGAACAATGCAATAAATACCATATAAGATATTTAAATAAATTACCAGATTAAAAATAATCTCATGAATTAGATTGAATAAAATACGCACTAGTTACATAAAAATCTACAAACAGTATAAAAAAGCCACATACAAACAGTAGACACACATGCTGCACAAGGATCCCAAATAAGGCTGATACAAAAGCCCAATAATGTATCACAGAGAACAACACTCACCAATCACACCAGATTAAAAGAAATAATTAAGTAAACTATGAGTAAAATTATTTAAAATATCTATAACCTTAATAATAAATGAAACCTTTGATACTTTTTCAATACAAGTACTTAAAAATCCTTTAATATTATCACAATTAATATTAATTAAGCAATAATTAATATTATCCATTCACAGGAGCAAAATAATTAAGTCATAATGACAAGAAAATATATACATTTACAATTTCAAAATGCTCATTATAGAATTTAATGTTAATATTTAATTTTCATATTATTTACAGAAATTTTTTCATTTGAATATAAAAATTTTATCAGTCCTAAGTGTAATAAGTGAAATTCAAAAATCGTATTTACACACCGTCACCTAAATGTTTTCTCATTATTTGGACCATAGTTAAAGTTAACTTTTCTGTGATGATAAAGTGATTTTAAATGCATGATCATCCAAGAATTGGAAATTCTACTTACGAGGAAAAGACGCTAGCAAAAAATTGCTGTACAGACTGGTTTGCAGTAATGATGGATAAATGATTTAGAGCCAAAAATATTCTTTTTTGTATCAAATATTTCAAATTTTCTAAACAGTAATTAAGTAAAATTTCACAATCAAAAAGCAGACATGATTATGCTAGTCAAGTATTAAATATTTATAATGAATATATTACATATAACTGAAAATTTTTAAAATATTCTTTTTGATTTCAATCAAATAAAATTATATTTCTAGATGAAGTAAAATATTTAGAGATGTATACATTTTGAATCAACAATTAGAGAACTTTCAAATTAATATCTTTTAATTCTTAAAAGTATTTTTAAAATAAAGCATTCAATTAAAAAAATATGTTTTGGTACAAATTGTTTAATTTTTTAAAAAATTGTACATGAATTCTACAATTTTTAAAATGTTTAGCACTTTGCACTAAAACATAATATTTTTCTGAATATTCTTTAGCACATTTCTCGTTTAAAAGATTCAATAAAGAAATGAGCATTCATTTCCCTCATTAAAATTTAAATGGAAATCTTCCTTCATTAAATTTTAATAGCAATTAAAATTTGAAAAAAATTCTCAAAAGAGACAGTAATTTAAAAAGTATCACAAATTTTCATTCCAAATAAGAAATTGTAACTCTGAAAAACTCACATAAACTGGAAGCCTTTTGCAAATAATGAAATCATGCCATATTTTAAAAACAATATCTGAAAGTTCTCATCTATCTATTTATATATATATATATATTTCAATTAAACTAAAATTCTGTAAATCTTATATTATTGATAATGATAGCTTATTGAAATACAATTGAATTTACTTAAAAAGAAATATTCACCATTTCATTTTTAAAAAATAAACAACTTTCTAAGAAAAAATATCTTTTAAATGTAGAATATTTATGTAGAAAAATTAAAGCCAAAATAATAATAATAATAATCTGGTGTGAAAAGCCACATTTTAAGTACATTTATCAACAAACACAAAAATTGCATTACAGTAGTATTTCTTGTTTAATCATTTAATCACATGACATGTCACAACAAGACCAATTTAATGGTGTTCTTTTCACATAGTTTTGGAATGACCAACATTGAAGTTGCTCAAAAAGTGGCAACATGATTTTTTTCTATTTTCCAGGTAGGTAGTATTACACACCTTGTGGCTTCGTTTTTGTAGTGTCATAGGCACGGATCAATTCAGACTGCACAAATGAAAATTATTTTTATAAGATACAAAAGCTAATAATAACTGTAATAAATATCATCACTTAAAATTTTTAAAAACTGGCTAAAAGATATAAACTGGTTTTTCTGAGAATTAACACTCCATGAATACCAAATAATTTACAAAAATTATGTGGAAGTTAAACAAGAGCAATAGTAACACAGAATATGAAAATATGATAATATGAAAAGTGCTTATATGCTCTTTGGGCTTTATAGAGAATTCTATTAAATTAAGTTTCTATTATACAGAATATTGAAAAATTTGTAAATTGAAACATAGTATTTAGTCTGAAAACATTTGAGAGTTCAAACAGTCCTACAAGACTATAATTATTCAACTGCCAATTTTTTTTGAATACAGCATTTTTTATGATCTATACTAATAACAATCTTATTATACTATTAATAAAGCTGAATATATGTGTATCGACATTCTACAGACAAGATCTGCGTGATCCATAGGTACCAAATTTTGCACATGTATACATACCTTGAAAGGTGAGTGAGAAGGGTAAATTTTTTAAAATTATAAAAAGAATGTTAGTTAAAATTAAACAATATTTTTGAGTTTATTTGTGATTATGTCTGAAAATGTTATCATATAAAAAATAATTTTATGTTACAAAATTTTAAAATTGTCCTTTTATGTCAGCAATTTAATAGGCATGCAACTTTTTCTTGCATTTGGGAAATTTGTTAGATATATATATAATCTTAGTTCTGAATATATTGTATTATTGCCCGAAAATTCAAACTGCTCTCATTATTACATTAAATGGGATGATTTTCTTCCAATGCTAAAGAAGGCAGATTCTGTTTAATATGTGTTTAGTTTACAAGACAAATAAAACAGTGAAGTTATAATATTATGATATTTAGAAAGTAGATTAAATGATGGATATTTACATTTTTAATCAATATATGAACTGTTCCCATAAGAAAGATTCAACCACATAATAAACAAAGCTTAAATAAGACAATTAAAATAATATGACTTAATATTAGATAATTTGGCGAAATCATGGGTATTTGATGGACATTATATCTAAACAAAGAAATCAAATATAATATATATCTGGTGTGATTTAAAAAATAAAAATGAAAGAGATTATTCTAATTTTACCATGATGTCATGTCATTTATTATGATAAAGATTCACAATGAACAGAACATAATTAGGTATTAAAATCACACTGTATTGATATCAATCATAATTGGAAGCTTAAAAATATCTTCTTGGAGAAATGTTGCACATTAATTTATGCATAAGAGATTTAATTGAATTCCCTTAATTAATTAACCACTGATTGTCAAAGATGGCTAGTAAACAGTAATATTAGTATTGGAGTTTATTAATAAAATGGATTCAATTTGCCTAATCAACCAGCTAAAGAACACCACAACTAAAATAAAAGAAAAATGTGTAATAAAACATACCTGAGGTACAGCACCATGTTCTTCTTGGGAAAATGCAAATCCATCTGGCAGGGAAAAATAAATAATAACATATTAAAATGATTTTAAACAGTGAAACAAAATGTCTCAGAAGCAAAATAAGCTCACTAGTATTGTTTTTAAAAGTATGCATTTTAGTATTCTTAATTTTTTTATGTAGATAAATGTATTTCAAAAGTTGTTAATAATTCCTAAAAAATTAGACTTTATAAAGGCGGAGCCTTCCACTCCCAGCATATATGAAATTTGACTTGGTAAATAGTAAGTAGACGTTACTATGCCCAATGCATTTTAATCACCAATAATAAACATATATATTGCTTCCTGCAGTTTTTTATTTAACGTGTATGATAAATACTAGATTTATATTTCAGACCTGTATTTCTATTGATTGGTCATCAATCAATGGAAATGTAAAGGACAAGTAACAATATAATAAAAGTTAAAATAATTCTTGAAATTTTAATAACATTTAAAAATACAAAATTAAATTAAATTAACATTTAAAATTATTAACATGCACACATCTTCATTAACAAAGTGTAGATGGTTGTTGATTTTAATAAAGATATTTCAGATATATAAATTTTCTTATTATTAATAGTAAAAAAAAAGTATCTGCAAAATCAGTAGCAAAATGTTTAAACTTTACCATCTAAAATACATCCCCATCAAATGTAGTTATAATATCTCATGAAAATACACATAAAATGTTTATTTTAAAATTGTCTATTAGCAACTTTTGCGTTTAAAAAATATGACATTTCTCAGAAAATTTTCTCATGCTTACACGATTCTTCCACAATTTATAAAATTTTTTCACTGTATATTTATGACACTTAAAGTCAAATACTCTGGCTGTTACATTTTATAATACAAAAACTCTATTTGTTGAACTGAAAAAATTGCTTGCTTTATAAATTATGATTAAAAGCAAATATTTCTACCTCTTAGAGAAGTCCATTAAAAAAGTATCCTGGGAAAATAATTAGCAAATGATATTTATTTCACAACTACATATTTGATGTCTTTTTCAACCAATAATATAAACTATCTCTAGTATGAAAAGCATCAATGTTTTTCACAGATTTCAAATATAAATTTGATTAGAATGTAAAGCAAGTAAACTCTATTGTTAATGGTATATCTTGGGGACATAGACTTCGAATTGTTAAGAATTTGAAGTTCTAAACAAAGTCTCTAAGGTATTGAACATTTTAACAAGAATTTCCTAATTCTTCCAACAACAACAATAATAAAAACTAATATTTAAGTTTTATATATTATAAATTTAAAAAAATTAAATTTCTTTCATTAAATTCTGTCATACTCCATAGCTCTTAATTATGATGTAATTATATGTTGCACTTTAAACAGAAGGTATTCTGAAGATTAAATTATACATTTAATAATCTTACACATTGAGCTAATTTACTCAATGAGAATAGAAACAAAAAATTATCAATTTAATTTAATAAAATTTATTCAAACTGTATAGATGAACAAAATACTTGTATTTGGTACAAATATTCAATAGATAAATGCAAAATAAAAACTAAGAATTCTCTACATAGTTTATTTCTGAAAGAGACTATTTCAATTAAAAATAGTTCAGAATTGGGATTATTTTAATAAAAATTTTCTTATGATAATCCAAGTAAACTATCATTTTAATAAAACAAAACTAATATAAAAATCATATTTTCATTATTTGTGAAAAAAAATGAAAGATTGAATAACATACTGAAAATTGGGTCTAGAAAAATGGCATTTTAATTTCTTCAAATTAAAGCATGATACTAATTTCATTAAACAATTAAAGGTCAAATTATTTCACTCATAATAACATCATAAAGTTTTAAATTTTTACAAAGTCAGTCAAAACAATGAAATATTTGGAAATATTAAAGGATAATTCTAATTCAGTAAATAATAATTTTTGAAGCATTTAATATTTTTAAGCTGCATTAGTTTATCATCCAAAATGGAAAAGAAAGCAATTTTCATTAAATTGATTTAATTTATTGGTTGGCTACAAGTTAAAGAAAAAGACATCCATGGACACTGTATGAATTAAAATGTCAAATTAAAACCTAACTCATACAACCACATATAAATAGAAATTTACTGAAAAAAAAGTCTGTTTTAATGTATATATTAATATTCATAAAATAAATATCAAATTATTGGTTAAAAATGAATTATTAATTTTAAAGCAATAATAAAATTTATTATTAAATCAAACAATGCAATTTTTTTCATAGAACGTGGCATATGAGATACTTATTTTAAGGAAGATATTTTAGGAAACTTGTATTCTGAAATCTACTATACAAGTATATATTTATAAACTATAAATAAATTTTTGTTTTATTAGAGGTTATAGAAAGCAATTTAATTGCTAGCAAAAAACAGGTTTATAAGTTGAGACAACATAAAAATGTTATTATCAAAATACTTAGTTACTAGTTACATATGTCTAGAATTATATTATATATATATAATAAAACAAACTATTTATTTTGAAAATTCCTTAAATGAATTATCTTTAATTATTCACAAATATCATTATATGGAAAATGATTTTTCTTGACCATTTTATATTACATGATCACATTGAATAATTAAAATAAAGAATACAAGACTGATGTAAAAGACAACTGTATCATAAATATTAAGAATTAACTATTTTTTAATATTACTAATAAACACATAAGAAATATTTTATTTATAAATAAAAAATATACTTGTTTCTATCTGTTGAAATCCACAATTATGAGTGGAAAATTCACTGCATATGTTATACTTAAGACAATGCATTCAATTTGTTCTAAATTATAAAAACATGCCTTTGTATTATTTAAACAGGAATCATTTTTTAACAATCTAAAAAGCAATTTCACAATACTTTTGCTGGCATTGTAACTGATGACCAAATTAAGAATTTTTATATCAGTACTTTGTAGAAATGAATGTCACTGATGAAATTAAGCAGTCAAAACTAATCCTGAAAACAGCAATTATTTATCCTCAAAGAAAGTTTAGTGTTATGCCTTCACCTCATTTGTGGAAAAATAAAGTTCTAGAGAGGGAGACAGCGATCTGTCTCATCCGTACTCCAAACTGAGTTCCTAAAAAAAGACAATTTTTTTTATGAGTTTTTTAAAATTAAAAAAAGCTAGTAAGGAGTAAAATGAAGGTTAGGTACTGGACATCAGACTCACAAAGTCGCTGAAGGTATAAATCTCCAACATATCGCCACGAAAACATATGAAAGATGAAGCACTGGACAGTACAGTAGACAATGGGTTTAATTTTTTGTATATTTCACAATATTAGAAATAATTTCATATTTAACAATAACAATATAAATAAATAAGATCTAAACAAAATTAAATTCCATCTAAATGGAATGTATTATTCTAATGAATTATATGATTTACTATAAATCTCATACTAGAAATTTAGGATTTTATAGATCCAATTATCACTGACTTTTTAATGATGTCATTTGTGTTTATATACTTCAAAAATATTTTATTTCCTTAGAATCTTTTCCTGAATGGTAACTTATAATCTCCAAAGGGGAAGCAAATCTCTCAAGTTAAATCTTAGAAAGTGAATATTATATGATATATATTGCCCAATTAGCAACCATTTGCAGTGCCATGCAACTAAAAAAAGACTATGAATATAAAAAAATTACTCACGCTGAAGTTCCATTTCTAGTGGAACAGCAGAAACGTGAGATGAGGGTCTTCGAAAAACATTTTTTAGCAATCTAGCTGTTTCAGTAAGCCTAGATAATAACAAAAATGAAGCTATACAAAATAACTAGAATTGGAACTATTAGTTAGTGCAATTTTTTTGCTATTAAAAGGTTTAAAAATTCATTCTAAATTGTTACATAGGCAAAAAAAAAAAAAAAAGAAGTTACAAATGAAATTTAATTAGTAATATTAATATAAAATAGGTTTCATTTTTATTATTCAGGAAATTATACACGTGGTATTAAAATTCTGCATGAAAAACAATGATTTAAATAAATCTTTTCAAGCACTAATAAAATATAATTTAACACAGTTTGATGCACATATTCAATACTTTAGCAGGAATTATTCAAACTACAATGACCACTTTCTTCAGTTTGAGAAAGAAAAAAGGAATCAATATTAGGCTAAAACGTAGAATATACAGCTTCCTAAAAACCTTCTTGCTAGATATCATTACAGAACAACAATGTTCTTAACTGAAAAGATGTTATATATATTTCTTTTTAATTATTCTGGATCGATCATCATATTTGGTAAATGGAAGCAGGTTAGGTCCCAATATCAAATTTAAGTGTTTGCAAATATGCAGGTTTTTCTATTTGCTTCTTATATTTCTATCATGGATTGCAATTGTAATACTAATCATATCATCATCCTAATTTAAATCTAAGAGATTATAATTTTGATATTAAATATAGCATTTCAAAAATTAAACAATTTAAGGGAATCCTACAAAATGTTTCAAATATTTTCTTCTTAAATGATTTAGTATTATAGTATGTTGAACAATCATTATAAATTTGGCACCAATTTTCTTAGAATATTTTTCAGAATATGATGTTTGATTGCAAAGAACAAAAACCTTTTCTATGCGCTATCAAGATAAATCGAATAAAAAAAATAAGTGCAAATAAGAGAATATAGATTAATTTAAAAATCATTCAAGATATTAAACATGCTTTTATAAAGGAGCAAATTATACCTTTTTTAATGCAGAAGAAAATCACAAATAAGAGTGTTAAAGCAAGGAGGGGATAGAATAAGGCATGCACAAATTCAAATTAAATGCTTTATTACAAATATACATATACATAAAAGCACAACCACATTACATGAGGAAGTTAACAATACAACATGAAGGGAGCACACAACACAAAAATAAATTTGTAACATTTAAAATATATAAAACAACAATCGAAATAAATATTTGATACTTAGAACATAAATACTTTACTTTTAAATGTGCAGTAAAAACGTTTTTGGCAACAAAGAAACTAGACTAACATTAAAACTCTTTATATAGCTTTATTCTGAGTTCCTTTTAATTTAATACAAGTAAAAATAAGAAAAATATCAGAATTACTGCAGAAAATATTATTTGATGCTTTTTCTTTCATTTGTATTTGGAATTATTTTTTCATTTATTTTAGAGAATGTTGGGGAGATTGAAACTTGATAAACTTTCAATATTAAAATTGAGAGTATATATTGGATAACTTTGTGAGCAATATTTTGCATTTCAGGGAGATTTCTATACAATAGCACACCAGTAAAATGAAGATTCTAATTGTGGAACTATAGATATCCCATTTATATCACATCCTCATTAGCCTATAATGACCAACAATATTTTAAGATATCTTCACAATGCTGTGCAACCTTCAGAATATTGTAAAATATTGTGGTGATATTGCACAATGTCTAGGTCTAATAGGAATATCTCAAAGTGAATCATAAAAATAAAATTGAGAAAAAAAACCCCGAAGAAATTAATCAAACATGATTTATTGATTGAATAATATGTATTGATTTTTAGAAAGCTGAAATAATTTTATTTAGTCTCTCCCTTTCAAAGTTGACTGTATATATACATTTTGAATAGAAGAGCATTCAAGCAAAAGCAGACAGTAAGGAATACATATTAATGATAATTTTAATTGCAATTCAATAACTAATTGTTAAAATTTAAAGATAAGTGCAAGTTTCTAATTGAAAAATCGTTTTAAATGATGTAAAACGTATTTAATTTGGTTCCAACCAAAAAATTCTGGAAACAAAATTTTAATTTTTATGCAGTAACATGGTCTTATTAGTCATATTTTACAAAATGTTCTTGACAGACTAACATTTTGCATAAAAAATTTCCACATTTGCACAAGTTACAAAATTTTATATTTCTTAGTCTAATTAATAGGGGCTTAGAGAAAACACCTTTTTTAAAAATTGCTATTGAAATATTCATAATTTACAGCTTTATAACTTGCTTAGTTTTAACTGTAAAACAGTAGAGCTATTCAATATTTAAAATGTTAATGTGTCATAAATATTACACAAAATACGGAAACAGGAATCGAGGATTGGGCAAACATTTAAGCTTGATTTTATTTTTCAAAAGTAAATTTGTTGACAAACAATAATAAAATTAACTCACAACACCATTTAATTATTACTCATTACACCATTTAAAACCAACCACCAATTTTCACTTAGAAATACATGCTATCCTGAAAGCTTTAGTGATTAGCTATAGGGCCACAATTAGAACAGTTCATACCAACACAAGTTCAGATTGTGTTTCGATTGTCATAAGAACATATTTTCTATACATGTTCTTAGTAAACATATATATATATAAAGGAATAAAAAAAAATGATAAATATGCTAAATATATGCATTGTGATGCATAGATGATGAGTGTTATATACTTTTTCAAATATTATAAACAAGCAATAATTAAAGAATTCAATTTTATAATACTGCAAATTCTTTAACTATAAAAATAATGTTTCACACTGGAATTGTGTATTAAATTGAACCTCAAAGGACCACAAACTAAAGCATGCAAGTATTTTGTGAAAGAACAATTGTATATCAAGAAAATAAAATTGTGAGCTGATTTTAACGAAATGAAATAAAATAAAAAAATAAATGCATAATGAAATGTTACAATGTGCTAAAAATGTTCTAAATTGTGAAAAAAGGATAGGCAAAAGATTTTAAATTGAAATATAAAATGAAACATAAATAAATCAATACAAGTATTGAAAGATACAAATATAAATTCTAATACAAATCTTAGGAAGTATTAATGTTTTTCTTAGAAAAATAAAAGTTTATTTACCTTTTGGTAGGTACAAAATAAAAATTAAGTTGCTTATTTTAGAATCAATAAAAATTCAACTTTAAAAAGTGATTTATATTCCAAAGATAAATCACATTAGATTTTAAATTAAGCTCATATTTTATGCACTAACCATACAAATAATAAAATAAATTACTAATCCTATATGTAAAATCATTATTAATGCAAAAATAGGAACTCTTTGCAAACTATGCATTGATACAATGCATAAAATATAGTTCTTTGTTTTTAAAATATAGTTCAATGTTCTTTAGGAAGAAGATGCATTAGTCACCTCTGTTTCGTTGCAAGAACAATAACATTGGCAGGATCAGTATTTGTAATTTCACTTTCTCGAACGGCCTCTGCTAAGCTTTTGCATGCTGTTCGTCTAATACTGAAAATTAGATAAAATAATTATTTAAAAAGTAAACAATTACACACATTTTCATATTAAATAAGACGATAACATTTTAATAGATTTTTAAAAAGCTCATAAGCAAAGACATTCATATTCAACAAAACAAATGCAATACAATCTTTTAAAAGATACTACATTTAAAAAGGGGGAAAAATCCTCAAAAAATATACAGCTGAAGTTCTGCGCTCAAAACTTAAAATATTTTAAACCTAAAGATTTTTTTTTTCCTTTTGGGTTTTTTAAAAGGAGGTGATATGGCATATAGCCAATAATTCCTCAAAGAAACTGAGTATACCAAGATCATTCCAGGCTCCTATTATTATTTTTTCTTATATATATTAGGAAATTAAATTAGTTATTAAGTCCACTTTCTTTAAATGTCATAAAAGTATGATTATATTTGAAAATCTTTCTATATTCAAAAACAAATGCATTTTTGTGATTACAGTGGTAGCCAAAATTGTGGACTAAATTTGTATGCTTTAAGAAAATGTAACGTTTCCCAAAATGCAAACTCTTACATATCATTTCAAAGAAAATTTATTGCTAATTTCAATAAGCAAAATTCAAATATCTGCAATACAAAAGAAGTTGAGTGGAAATAAGTATTGAGAAGCAGTAGATGCTGATGACTGCAGCGATTTAGTAGAGGAACCTTAGGAACCCTTTTTTTATATTTTTATTACAGCTTGTATACACAGTTTGAACAAACTTGTATTGCTCTAGAAGAATTTATTGATCTAAGTAAAGATAATCCAGCGGTATCTGAAGCTAAAAGTTTATTAGATGCAATATAAGAAATGCTCTTTATTTTATGATTAATAGCATGGTTTGCAATATTATCCAAAATTAACTATTTTAAACAAAAACAATTGCTTTTGACTCGGTCTACAAGACATATCAGAACACATACTAAATAATAATTATAATGAGTTATTTCTAAATTTTTAACTGTGTTAAAACTTTTCTTTACATTGTCAATTACTATAGTAAGTACTGAGCCTTTTTCAGCAACTTAAAAGTAATAAAAAATCCTTTTTGGTCAACACACTTAAATGTGTTCAGAATGCTTAAATTCACTTGCTATATTAAGCCTCGAAAAAGAAATTGCAAAAAATTTTAATTTTCTAAAGTAATTGATGTATTAGCAAAAATAAAACCATGCATTAATAATATGTGCTTGTGTTTTTCTTTAACTTTAGAAAAAAATTAGAGCCCCAAATGGCTTCTTGCACCCAAGTAGAGAAGGCCAGCCCTATTCAAGCTAAATTTAACTTCAATACAATCTTACTCTTTACTTATTTTTTTAGAAAAGAAGAAATAGGAATGTGTCAATGTATAGAATTACAATTACTCAGTTATGGTAAAAAGACACAAAAACTTGTAAAAGATTCTGAATTCAACAGCAATCATCAATGAAAATTGCACTTTAGTGGTAATTTAAACCACATACACACACACACAAATTATGAGGATTTTCCTTGAATATAATCAGTAACAATTATATTATGCAATATAGGAAGTATTGAAAAATACTAAAGTAGAAAAAAATGATAAACTGAAGGGCATATCCAGCCATTTTTAAAAATCGCAGAGTATTTTGTAAAAATAAAAGATTGAAATCTAAGAATTTAATATTGCATACTCCAGAATTTAAAAAAAAAGAAAAAGTTTATTTTACAGTACATTTATTTATTTTAAAGTTTATTTTACAGTAGTATTAAAGTACATTTACTCAAAAGAATTTCACAAAGTAATTTTTTGAAAATATATTTGTGGAAATTTTTTTTCTTGGTAAATACTGAAATAATATAAACAACAAAAAAGAATAGATTTTAATTTATTTCAATAACATACTAATTAATTTTCAATGGTATTGCAATTTTTTAAAAGAAAAGAAACATTCAAATATTCATTAAAATAAGTTTTAAAAAGATGGGTCAGACTAATTTTTATATGGTTATGAAATAATAATAATAAAAGTTTTCAAATTTACTAAATAAAATTTTTACTTAAAATTACATACTTACACTTTAAAAGTGAAATCTCCAATAAGAGCAATAAATGGTATAATAATTAATCCCATCCAAAATACAGCTGATGAAAACAACATGTGATCCTATGACAGAAAAACAATAAAATGCAATTTTTGTTCAACAAACACAAGACAGCATTCAATGCAAATATATTAAAACAATATTTTATGTAAAGTAAAAATAAACCAAAATGACAGTTTGGTAGTAACACAGAGAATATTCATTGTCTAAAACTGTACATATTTTTTTTCTTCTGTTTATTGAAAGTTATTAAAAAAAATGCTTTTGCTATAAACTGAAGAAAGAAAAAAATATATATATATCAAGGAATTTTTGAAACCGAACAAGAAGAAAAATTATGGGTTATAAAGATGGACTTTTTCTGTACAATAAGAATATACTAATATAATAAATAGGATATAAAATAATATTACAATAGATTAAACTTACCATGCCCACCATATCTGCTGCAATAGGTAGGGTTGGCCAACAACTACTGTATCCCCAGAGAAATATAAACCAACTAGCTATGCTACCCCATATAGCAAGGTGAGTTAACTACAGAAAGGAAAATAAAAAGATATTTGATATATTCCGAGGTACCAACCAAAATTTTAATACATAAAAAAATATATTAACTCTAAAAATTAACTAATCATGAAAAATATATTAACTATAAGAAATTTAAAAATATTATTCAATCAGATTTATTAAGAAAATAGTAATGGTATTCAAAATTTTTATAAATATATCCTCTGTAAAAGACTTTTTAATTTGATGGAATAAGCAAATCAGGTGTTATATAGTTTTATTTTGATTTAAATATACACCCATATTTGTGTAGTAAATATATAAGTTGCAATAAAAAGAATTAAAATTATTTTAATTAAACCAACACATAGCAGAAAACAGATGGACAGATTTGAAACAGTTTTTGAAAGAAACTCACTGCACGCTTTTTTTTCCTTCCAATTAATGAAAAAGCATACATTGTTCACATCTTCCCCCCCCCCCGTTTTATTTTGTATGATATCTAAACATTCATTTTAACAATAAAATTATTCCAAGTTAAATGAAAGTTATATATATATATATATATATAATGCAAAACACATATTTTTGAGCAGTTTTGTAGCCAAAGAGAGAGGCACTTATAAATTTTTATAACTTCACTTTATTCAATCCCGGGAGGCATAATTCATGTACAAGCAAGAAGCACTGAGATACATTAACATACACTACAACAGAAGAAACAAGCAAATGAAAAATTTATTTCTATGATTATATACTAAAAGATACTGATAAGAATTCTTTTACACATATCGATTTAGGTAAGGGAACCATAGGATCATTTTAAACAATTTTAGATTGGCAAATTTTTGTCACTTCACTTGAAGCATATATGCTGATTCAAGCATTTTTACAGAGCTTCTGTAACATTAATTAAAAAAAAAAAAAGTGGAATTGGATCAGAGAATAAGAGAACATTTTAGAATGAAAATTTAGGCTAAATTAAGATAAAAATTAGAAAATAATTAGGATTTAATTAAAATTTAGAGATATCACTACACACACATATATAATTAAATACCAAACCAATAAAAATTTTACAGAGAACTATTTAAATTTTTATTTTTATTTTTACGATATATAATACATTGATAAACAAAATATACAAAAAGAGTACACATATTTGTAGAGATATATAACAAATGAGCATACCCAAGTCCAAGCATTCATTTCTAATCCAGCTTTTAAGCAAACTGTAACAACCACAAACTGCAAAATAATAATAATAATAACCCAATGTTAAAATGCAAAGCAAAAATATACATGTTGAATTAATAAGAAATTATGAAATAAAAGCAAATGGATGTTGTTATTATTACTTTTAATCATTAGTTATATGAATTCATACCTATAGGTTTATACTTACAATTTTAAATTTATCAGTCTTTAGTTATTTTTAAGAAGAAAATTTCATTTCAACAAAGCAAACAAACTTATATGAATTCATTCTGTCATAAATATTATATGCTATAAAAATCTATGTTATTTCCTGTTTCTAGATCCATGTTCATTTTACTATAATTAGAGTTAAGTTTGAACAACACATTAAATTTTAAAATTATCAGTAGGTAGTAAAATGCATTAGAATTTTTTGTAAAGATTTTATTGCACAGAATCAATAAGTTAGAGACAGTAAATTTGTCACAAAAATATTTTTTATAAAGCAAAGAGCATATAAAAGTGGATATTCATAAAATTAATTAAGAGTTAGTGAAAAGTGTAAAAATATGTTATTATCACAACTCACTGGCAATTCATTAATTAACTTACCATTTGTAATTCTAAATTTATATAAAAATTAGTTTGAGTAATTTCATAGCACTTCTATGAGTTCCTTTTCAATTAATTAAATTGATGCCATAAATAGTTAAAATATATTTCTCATATATTATTTTTGGAAAACAACAGTAAAATAAGTGGAAGGCATAAAATTAAGCTGTTTGCATTCATGAATAAATTAATTTGCATTTCATTATTGTTACTTTATAAAACTATTTTATGGAGACCAAAATTCAAATTAATCTCAGCCAAGTAATAAAGCAAATACATAATAAAATATTACACATTAATAAAATATTTTATTATGTTCAAATCTCCACTCAAGAAAACGTTAGTGGTAACATAATATTACAAATAACACAAACAATATTGCAACTTGACAAAGACAAGTTTGTCAAGTTGCATTATTGTTCATGTTGGTAATAAAATAAAGTGTTGTAATAATAAAAGTTGGTAATAAAATAAAGTTTAATTAAATAAATTTTCTGTTTTTAGATCTAATCTTCTAGATCCCATCTATTTTAGACTGAATTTTAACTTTTGAAATCAATTTCCTTTTTGAATGATGGTTAGAAATGGAATAAATAATGTTTCAGCTGGTATCACATTAAATGCAACACCAGTAGAAGAATATTTAACAATAATTAATTCAACATGCACCATACTTGTGTCTGCAGTGCACTGTTCATTGAATCATGTTTTGAAAAAGCAATCCTGTTTTTTTTTTTTTCTTTTTTTTTTTTTCTAATTGAGGTTTCACAAATAAACTATCAAATAAAGCATGGAGATATCCATTAATTGAAGGATGTGTTCTAATATGTAAAAAAGGCAAAAGAAAAAAATAATTTTATTGACAAATAAAAGAAGCTCATCATTTTTACTTTCTTGTATATGAAGTATTAAATGGGAAAAGATTATATTCTTTAAAAAAAAAAAAAAAAAAATCAAACTACAGACTATGTCAAATTTTTATGTTTAAAGCATTTGAAACCTTCCATTTCTTTACAAATAGAATTTAAAGAATACATATTAAAGAATTGAATATTTTATTTAATTATTGAAAATAAAGATAACATAGGAGTTTGTGATTTTTACGAAACAATGCTGAAATATTGCTCATTAAATAAAACAGATGATTCAAAATTCATTTATGATCGAGCAAAAGCAGAGAAAGTAAAGATTTTGGTGTCTTCGGGGTGACCATTTCTGGTTTAAACAAAATTTTAAAATTTGATTACATAAAAAGAAGGGAAGAAAAAAAGACACTGATAAATCATTAACATGGCTTTATGACACACAAGTATCAAGAATCAAATATTCTTACTGTGTACACCATGTTACCAAAAACAAGGTAACCTCCATCTCTGCCATTTGACCAAACAATGTCTGAAACAAAATAACAAAAAAATTAAACTGAGAAAACAGCAATTTGAAACATATAAATCTAGAAAAAAGCTATCTACTTACCATTATCTACGCTTAAGTATGTCAGCCAAAACAGTAACACTGAGTGAGCAATGGAGTCAAATATCCAAACCCAAAACACCTAAAATAATAAGCATAGTAAACAAACACTATTATAAAAATATATATATTCATTTCTTAGAAAGATTACTTCAGTTTAAAATTTTCATTAACAACAAAAAACAAATGATATGCTTTAAATTTCTTACATGCACATTAAAGAATTCAGATGACTGAGAACTTTTATACATAGCTGGAAATTTAAGCATGGTTTCTGCACTACAGGTGCGGTCGAACAAACCTATCGCCAACGGTGGAGCAGCTGTAAATATCTATTAAAAAAAATTATAAGTATTAATATGAACTCTTTTATTGAAGCAATGGAATGTTCAAATTTTATATGACATTCAAAGACCCCAAGACCCAATAGGGAACTTTTGTAAAACGAATGGTAAATTAAAATTTGATTTATTAACATGTAGATTCAAAAAACCCATCAAAGGAATTATTGTTTAAATTTTTCTCTGAGAGATGACACTATCAAAGAGCATATTAGCATGAGAAATGTCACTTAAGCAAATGAAATATCTTAATCCAGGATGGAAATGCTATTTTTTTGTACGATCCTAAAACAGAGCACTTACTAAACAGTCACAAAATAAATTAAAAAAAAAAATTTTAGCAATAAAAAATAATCACAAAAACATTTTTTAAAATTTGCATTGAGATTTCAATAGCAAATGTATGGCAACTTCATTAGTTAATAACCTTGAAATATCTCTCTGGCCACTTTAATTAACTGAATGAAGGATTTTGAAAACGATTTTTTTTTCTTTTTTAATAATGTTATTTAATTTAAAAATTCTTAAAGTTTTACTCAGGTATTAAAAAATTAATATTTACAAATAAATCAAAAGTTTTGAAATTAAACTGAAGTACTTTGCAACAATATGTAGTATTAGTAATGTATTTTTTGTTGTTGTTGTTGTTCAATTTTTGACCATAAGAGGATTATTTTGGAAAAAAAGGTTTAGATATTTTAGAGACTCTTTCAATTGCTAACTTTCTACTGATTTAATTAATTTGTAAGTGATCTGAATGGATTATGCAAATAAGATGAAACAAACTAATTTTGGCGAAAATAAATTTCTAACATTTTACATAAATAAAAATTTGCAATAAAATATCTGAAGTATATACAAGTTAAAAAGAGGAAAATTTTAAACTAATTTTCTTCTTGTAGCAATTTATTAAAATTTTAAGCATTCCACTCTATACTACAGTGAAATGTCTAGTTTTTCGATTACTATTTAAAAATTGCATAGGAAAATAAATACCATTAAATGTCTAGAGCTTTTTAGAATTACTATTGTCTGTTCAAATTTCTATATCAGTTAAATACATGTCAATAAAAGTTCATTTTTATCAGAACATTTCAATTCCCAAAGGAAGTGTAATTCTTGAGACACATTTTAAATCTAGTAAGTAAACATCTCCAACAAACATGCATGACATTCTATAATTTTTCGGCAATATTAAAGATAAAAAAATAATGATTTTAAATATATATTGCAGCTTTTGAGAGAAATTTTGAACACTTCCTGATTGCTCATTTCATAAATATATCTATTAATATAACCTTTTGTTAACTGTGAATAATATAACTTTTAAATACTGTGAAAATCTTTAATATATATCACTATACTGATATATTTTACAAATAATTTAATACTGATAGTTTTGTATGTATTGGGAAAATGTGTGTAGAATATCACAATATATGTAAATTGTAAGATACTGCACAGTAAATTATTTACAGTACTATATCAGAAAATATACACAAAGATCAAATCGAGTAAATGTTTTTCTCAGATATGCAAAACACAGCTTAGAGAAATAAAAATAAAAGCACAAAAAGGGAGTAAAATAAACAAAAGCATACCACATTGTATAAACCAATAGTCCACCGTTCGAAAAGAGTTTGACCAGACCACCCACTGACAATTGCAAACCAAAGCTGCAAATGTATCATTTTGGTTCAGATTACAAACATAATTTTTATTAGTATTATTCACAAAGTATGTAAATTTGCAAAAACACTACAAATAAAAAAAATACCGTTACTTACCTCAATGACATATAAGCAAATGTTTTTGTGGAATGAATATAAAATGAGCTTGCACAAACGTCCATGACTCCAAGCCCCATGAACAAAGAGGAGTCGAGTCAAATAACGAAACTAAACATTATAAGAAAAAAAATTTTAAATGAAAATATACAAGAAAGTTTTAAAAACAGCTTAAAAGAATATCTCCCCTTCCTCCACCAAAAAAGAAAGAATTCAGAAGAGCTAAATATCTTAAAGAAAATCCAATCATATAAAAACTTGCTAATTAAAAAATTTAATTTAAAATATTTTATAAAAATCATTTTTGTTTATATTCAGTTCAATCAAACGTAACATAATTTTTTTCACTTTATATAACTGAATGAAAGCATAATACAATGCATTAATCGATACCAAAATTATAAATGTGAAAAGTTGGATGGATAGATGTTTGTTACTCAATCAATCACACCAGAATGGAATTGGCTGAAATTTAACACAGAGAATTTTATAGTCTGGAATAGAACACAGGCTACTTTTTATTCCAGTTGAGTGATTTTTTAATTTTTTATTAACTAAAAACTAACTTTCACCCCAAAAAGATGATGCCTAATACTGCCAAAAATAAGTAACACTCCAGTTTTTTTTTTTTTTTTTTTTTTTTGCCAACAGTAATGAGGCTAGACTTCGCATAATTTTGACTGATTATTTCAAACGATTTAGTTTACTTCCTTGGTGCTTGATGTATTTAAAATATAATGTTGTTGATTAATCAATCTTTCGGATTCATTCTGAAGTACTTTTAAATAAAAAGAAAACAGAATAAAGGAAATTAAAAATTACTACCCCAACTGACATTTAAAGTTCATGTGTGACTGTTTAACAACTGCATTTTCATTTAAACTAAAAGTTTAAAATTTATGTGTATAATACTGTTGTTGATATCTCAATCTCGGTCAATCAATAAAATAGATTTAACTGGATTTTAAAGGAATACGGACTTGATTTGCTGTTTTGTTTTATTTCAGGTGCACACTGCAAATAAATAGTTTTTAGGTTAATTGTGTACTTCAAAATTGGTTAAGTTGTATTTTTATGCTATACATTTTTCATAGATACTTATATTTTTAAGTACATTGCTTTTACGACAGTTTTAATCTTTTTGATTTGTTATTACTAGATAGTTTTTCAAAATGCCCGGAAAATGCAAATCTAATATTTTGAAATGGAGTAACCCAACTAGGGCGATGAGAGTAACTAGAAGTAGAGTCAAGTCCCCAAGTAGAATTTAGTAGAATTAAGGAAGCAGAGTAACAGGCTACATTTAGATTAGCTGAAATGCCATAAACCGTATTGAAATAACCATTTTATACATGCACATCAAAATTTTCAAACATATGAAGTCACGAGTAAAAACTAGTTAATATATACAGTTAAGTAATAACAACTATTGCCATTTCTGAAAAATACTATATAAATGAATCACAGTTCAATAGATTTGTGATTAAAATAGAAATCAAATGATAACACTAGAAATTCATTACCTGAGCAACAGAGTAATCAGATGCACATGCAGCTTGCAATCCCTCTACTCCGCTAATACCTATACCAACATGGGCAGCCTACAAGTAGTAATAATTTATAATTACACATTAAAATCAATATGAGGTGAAAAAAAAATTCTAACCACAATGAAATAAAGTTTTATAAATTAATACATATTTAAAAATTATGCAACAAAAAAGCCTTAGGCAGTCTCAGTTTCAGTACAAAGTCATTTTTTTTTTTTTCCTTTTAGGATTAATAAGTTAAAGTATATACATATATAATTTCAATTTAACTTGCTTGTTTCTATAATGTTAATTTGAACTAAGTTTTACCTTTTTCAAATACAAATAAAACTGACATTTGAGTTTGGTTTAGGAATTATGAATAAAATCAATGATATAAAATGAAAAAGAATTATAAACAATCAAGATAATGAGAATAATTAATAATAACAAATATTATATAATAAAAATAAGCACAAAAATAAAATTTTTAAAACATACCTGTATCATGGCAACATCATTTGCACCATCACCTATAGCTAAAGTGACCATATTTGTAGCTAAATGTACCATTTCAACTATTTCGGCCTTCTGCATTGGTGACACTCTAAAAAGTAATAAATACTTTTCATGTTTAACGAAGTCAGCAAATAAAAGATAAGAAACTTAGCTTCAATATTTAAGAATTAAACAACCAAAGACAAATATTTGCAAACTGCAAATAAAATAATGTTTATATAGTTTTAATTCAACTAGAGGTTTTAAATCAGCACTAAGTTTGAATTGTAGTGGATATTACCATTATATATACTAAAACCCAGTGGGGTCTGCCTCAACCTTTCTCATATATCCTCAAATAAATATACTTGTGCAGTATTAAACACACCCTATTGGTAAAAAATATTAACATAAGAGCCTAGTAATGCTTAAACATTGGTGATTAATCTTTTAAATGGGCCTATTACATACACAACAGAACATAAAATGAGCATTAAAGGGTACTTCCCACTCAATTTATTGGAATGAATACTTCACACAGGACTGCAATGTAGTCACAAAGATCATTTACTAAATTTTATGTATTTAAATCACAGCAGTTTTAAATTATGGTATTTATATGTTTGCAAGGGTATGGGCAATCAGTCTCTCAATGAACTTAATCTGATGACAAATGTTTTGATAGGTATTAACATTTTAGATGTTAAATCTTTATAGTTCTTTTTTTTTTTTTTTTTTTTTTGTAGTTTTTGTGTTAACTTATATTTAGATAACCAGACAGGTAGACTTGCTCAAAATAGATTCACAGTGAAAGGTATACTTCCAAAAATATGTTTCTCAGAGAAAAGGAGATCTGAAATATAGAGTTTTGTCAAAATCTCAAATTTAAATTTCTTGATAATTACGTAAGTTTTTAACATATTTTATATAGAAGATAGTAAAAATTTAATTTATTAATAGGACCTTTTACATGTATGGATTTCTTCAATTCAGGTTGCATCTTTATAGGAATTGACACAACTTTCAACTTACAATATATCTAAATTTTATCACACAGAAAGATAGGCCATAAATATTATACACAATACTGATAAATCAGAAATTTGAAGGTACAGTTTGATATGTTTTGATCTTATGCACTATCATATTCAGTAGTTAAAAATCCTTTTCAGAAACAAAGTAAAAAAATTTATTCCAATATATTACCTGCAGCAGATAACACTCTTACAAGACAAGGCAATATCAACGAAATCTCTTCTAACATCAGAAGAAAGAGCATATTTTAAAGTCTGAAAACAAACATCAAATAAAAAAATTTAATCATTTTTTACAGAAAAAATTAAATAAAATCTGAAGATTATATATAAAAATAGGAATAAAAATGGGGGGAAAATCAACAAAAAACGAATCCAGTCTGTATCTAGATATTATCAAAAGGCCTGTATGCAGATTCATTCAAGAGAGATTTAAAATAGATTTTCTTCATTTCTTTTTTTTTTTTTTTTTTTTTTTTAAAGAGAGATCAAAGCATAAATCCATCCTGATTTGAATCACTTATCAAGGTGTCCCTTTTTTGACTTTGAGGTGACTTTTCAGTCCCATTTTTATTTATTACAATCTTGAAATAAGTTGTGGGTAATATTTTTTATTTTTTAGATGTTGCAGCATTGATACATTTTAACTGCAATTTTTTAAATCATTATTTAAACTATATTCATACAATAATTTTGTTCCTTTTATAATTTTTGCTTGAACTATTTTCGGATTTTTCTAAATTTATATGTAATTTTATCAAAGTTTTATTAAATTAAGATATTTTCAAATAAAACTGCAAGACCCAGTCATGAAGGAGCAAACTTTAAAAATATTTTATATTCCTCCTACTAGATTCATGGAGCAAAATAATTTTTTAAGACAAATAAACAAATAATAATCCAAATATTATACAATTCTTTGCTTAGGAATAGGATAGTAATTTCTGTAGTGCAAGTTAATAAAAATGTAGCAAATGAAGTTTACATGGAGATTTATTTTCCCATATATCATATAAGGTTTCAGAAAACTGAAATAAAAGTAGAATTATTTTCTTTGCAATTATCCTTCTTCTCTCTATCTAAATTTAGTAACTGGAGTTTTAACACTTAGTTTTACTTTTGACATAAGGCCTGAAAAGTCAGAGTTGTCACGATTTATCAATATAAAAAATAGAATTTCTAATAATTGATAAAAAAATTTCTTATATCAACTCCAAATATTTTTTCTTAATTAAACATTAAAATACCATTTTGTTTTGCAAAAGTGCATGAGCACACAGATTTCACCTAAAAGAATGGCTTACTTTTCCATCAATAATCAAAGCAACATCATGTTCTTTCCTTAATAAATCACCAAAATCTTGCATGTGACGTCGGATAGCTTCTCTAGTGTTCTAAAAAGAAAGAAAAAAAAAATGATTAACTAATATACAAAATCTTTTACTTTCATCAAAGGAAATAATATTCAGAAACGGAAATGTAAAAATAAAATTATAGAAAAGTTAAAAGTTTGATGCACAAACAGATGAATATATCAAAGATTTGGTAGAAAGTTCAGTTCATGATTTAAATGCAAACAACTTGCATATTATTATACACTGCATAGTTCAAGCTAATGTAGTAGAGAAAGAATATGAGAAAATTCTAAATATCAACATCGTTTGGACATTTTCAAATGTCCATGAGCAGGAAAATGAAGTAATAAGTATCTGGGTTCCTTGTCTTAAAATTGCATATTAAGAAGATTAGCTTTTGTGAAATGTCTTTTTTTTTTCAAAAGTTTATTCACCAAATAAAGCTTTAAAGTGATACATCTTCCCTTTATAATGTAGCTGATTAATTTTTAAGGCCAATTAAGAAGTGGATATAGTAAAAATATAAAATGTCATTACAAAACATAATATTAAGCATTTTTTCACCTTTCTCCTAATTCAGAAATTATTAGAATAGTATACACAACAAAAATGAACTCAAAAGTGAAGAAGAGAGTTTTAAGAAAGAAATCTTTCAGGAAAGATCTACAAAATTCTCTAAACATTCTATTGGAACAATTCTGAAACATTCTCTAAACCAGGGTAGGGTGTTTAGCATTTCAGTTTCCCTGACTCTTACCTAACATTTCCAGGTTTATTTAAGAAATTTCCCTAACAATTTTAAATGTTACTAATATCTTAAAAACAATGCTGTTTTCTTTTATTTTCTTTAATTATCACATAAAGAAGTTCTTTATTTGAAAAATTACTATACTCTTTTAACTAAAGTCCATGTAATATAAAATTTAATTCTCAGACCCCCATCCCATAACTTTGTTAATAGAATTTTAGATAAGCTTCAATTATGTAAAACCTTTCATTTTTTTTGTAAATATATTAACCAGCATTAAAAGATACACACCTATCTAGACCGACTTTTAGACAACCCTTCATATACCCGAACTATGCGTCAAATTTACTCACAAAAAATGCAATACAAAAATATATGCACATCATCAAAATGCTTAAGAATGAAATTATTTGTTTCATTAAATAGGGGTTTGTCCAATCCTTACTGTTTACCAACATGCCAATCAGAACTGAACAATAATTTTACTAACAGAAAAAAAAATCCTTTATAAAGAAGAAATGAAATCTTTCTGGACCTCGTAATTTGACCCAAGGTCAGATGACGAGGACGACACCGGAGCTAGCATCCCCCCCTCTCCACACCAGCGGGAGGACGATTGGCCTGACAGATTTAACATGCAAGAGACCCCCTTACACGACGGCTCTTCGGTGGAATCGAGTCTCGTACCTAAAACCCTCCGGTTCCGAAGCAGAGATCTTACTACTAGACCACCGTGGCCTTGCAACCAGTTTTGAAAATTGATACCAAAATTTCATATTTTCGTTCTCGGCACACCTAGTATAACGATTTGATTTAAAAAAGGGGTGGTGAGGAGAAGATGGCATAAACAAAAAAGACTCATTAAGAGTCCCATGTAAAGAGAGGGGGAAAAAAACGATGTCGACGAAAGCATCCCCTAGTGATGTTGATCGTAGACATTGACTAAATCATTGAAGGAAGTAGCTTAAAAGATTTGATAACAAGCCAAATAACATCCAACAAGAAAATTCCTAATCAACTCGAAGATATGGCTGAGGGGAATAATGACCTTCAGAAGGACAGCTGATCCAAAACAAAATTTGCCCTTACTTTTTGGAAAGGTGTTTCGGAAACCACAAAGTCTTTTCTTCGAACAGCACGAAAGAGGGGGAGGTAATGAGCCATCCAAACTTTTTTAGAAAAGATACCTTTAGTTAAGATATTTTGTACATTTTGATGCATTTTTTCTGCTAACACAAAAAATTGCACTGACTATCACAGATATGATAGATGGACTCATAAAACACAGAACTTATCACTGATTAATTATAGAAGCACTTCTATTTCTAGACATTTAATTGCTCTTAATAATTCTGATAATTAATATTAAAAAGTCCTGAAATTTGGAAGGAGTAAATGAATAATCCTGTATTCATAGCATTTCATTTGACTCAACTTTAACTTTTAACAATAATTGCATTTTATAATTTTCCAATTCTAGAAGGATCAGAAAACATTAAGTCCCTATAAAATTAAAAAAAAAAAAAAATCCCCTAAGAGTGGGTTCAATTCTTTCACTTAGTATTAATAATGAATTATAATAAAATGGCCTTAATTTTTAAAGAATTTTATGAGTAAAAGTTATTTAAAAATACTAAAAAGGTTTAATTTCGAAAGAAAATGAAAAAAAATCAAGATGATTTTTTTCAACTCTTGCTACGTATTTGATATGTGCAAAATGACCTGAAGTTTCTGTGTTTCTGGAATGTTCTTAATTTCTTTTTTCTTAATTTGATTTTCCCGAAAAAGAGTATATTCTAAATTTTAATTAAATGACCCATCTGTACCATATTGAAAAAAGGATAAATATAATTATTTTGAAAAGGATATTAAAACTAATTCTATTCCTCAGCTTTTCTAAACACAGAATATAGCCAACTTAATATGAAAAATGTGCATAAATTAGTCATGTTTAAAAATAATGATTCAAACCCTGAAATGCATATATTCGATTTAATGTCTTTTGTTTTTTGAATTTTTAAAAACCATTAGGTTGAATAATTACTTCTAAATTTAGTAGAAAATTGATAGTTTATAAATCTATTTATAAGACTAATGTAAGATTAATAAACCTAAGAATGCAAACAAAGTAGCAATGATTACTGAATTAAAGACAAGACCATATGATGCTAGCAGTCTTTTCTGATAGAGAATTAATGAAAATTGCTGACTTTCCTTTTCATATACATCTGAAAACTACACATATTGATCTCAAAATGAATTTGTTTTGAATCATATGAAAAAAATTTCTAAAAAAAAAAAAAAAAAAAAAAAAAATTACTTCAAAGGCGCAATGCATTGTTACAATTACCTGCATATGGTTCATTTATTCTAAGTTCCAGTAAGAGACCAAGAATATATTTAACCAAGTATTAGTGAATTTTCCACCGGAATCTACCTTGTTCTACACAAATTTGGATCAAGTTATAATTTGAACTTATTAAGTGTTATATTGAATAATTTTACACTCTGTTGTGAACTCAAAAATCCTTAAATTACATAGTTCAGATATTTGCTTAATTCACAATTATCTTATTTAGCTATATGTAACAGGATCACTCCTGATCTCCAGTTTCACATCATACAAGCAATTACTTTGAAATTCCTTGATTTCAACATTCAAAATTTCTTCAAAAGTTAATATTTTGTTGAATAAATATCACTTTTCCTTTAATCAACTGTAATAAATTTTTTAGGGGGGAAGGGCGCTGGTTCGATTTAATACTTGTTTAAATTAAAAGAACAATTCAAAATTAAAAGAACAGATCCATTTGGGCACTTTGCCTCGTGGAACTCTAATAACTTTCCCTTCCCTTCTATATTCAAAAATATTTCATTGATAGAAACCTACATTTTATTTCTTCTACTGATTGCAATGGATTTTATTAAAAAAATAGCCAAAGAAAAAAGCCTGAAATATTTTTCTTCACAGGATAGCATTACATTTGGAAAATGTAGGTGGCATGTATACAGTAACCCATCTATACTAATATATAAATGTGAAAGTTTGGATTGATGGATGTTAGTTACTTAATCGTGCCAGAATGGCTAAACAGAATTGGATGAAATTTAGCAAAAAGATAGATTATAGTCAGGAATAGAACATAGACTACTTTTTATTCCGGTTCATTAAGTGGTTAATTTTTTATTCATTAAAAAACAACTTTCATGCCAAAAAGCTGAGGACAAATCTCGCCAAAGATGAGCAAGGCTTCAGTGTTTTTTTCCCCAACAGAGTTGAGGTTAGGGTTAGGAAAATTTCAGCCGATTATTTCAAATGATTCTATTTGTTTTCTTTGTGTTTGATATATTTAAAATCAAATGTAGATAATGAATCGATCTTTCGGATTCATTTTGAAGTACTTTTAAATTAAAAGAGAATTGAATAAAGGAAATAAAAAATCTCTGATCTGCTTTGCATTACCCCAACTGGTGTAGGAAAGTCAGACATGTGCGTCAGGTCAACTGCCAGTGAAAGTTCGCATATGATTGTTGACAAATTTGTTTTTATTTAAATTAAAAGTTTAAATATTATGTGTATAATACTATTGTAGCTATCTCAATCTCAATCAATAAATAAAATGGATTTGACCTGACTTGATTTATTGTTTTGTTTTATTTTGAGTATACAATTGTATTGTATACTCAAAATAAAACAAAATATTGTATAATCGTTTGTAATTGTATTTATGTCAAATATTTTTTGTGTACACTTATACTTTTAAAAATATCATTTTTAGGTTAGGTTTAATTTTTTTAATTTGTCATTATTTGATAGTTTTTCGTACATGTACATCAAAATTTCCATGTGAAATTTCCATGGGTAACAACTAATAGAGAATAAAATCATAAGAGTAACAGAAGCTGACTTTAGTTATGCTGCCTTCTCCCATAATATGAAAAAATCATTTTTGCTAATAATGTTGATATCTTGTAATTCTGAAAAAATGTTAACAAAAACTTTTGTAAAAATATAATAGATTTATAAAAATATCAAATTAATTGGAGGTAATTTTTAATCTTTCTCTCTTACCGTCTGTTTTTGATAATCAGTGAAAATTTGATTTTCATAAGTTGCCAACTATGTTTTGTTCTACTTATGAAAAAATACCAGCAAATTAATATGTTGAATAAAAATTTAAAGATTTATTTAAAAATTTCAAGTTTTATAATAAATTTCTCTGGTTTTTCCCAACTTCCCGAAATGCCTGGGCGATTCCTGGTGGTCTGGTCACCCTAAAAACATTCTGAATCAATGTTTTATTTATCATTATTTTATTTGATGATTATTAATATTTTAGATTATGATTAAAAGTAATAAATATATAGCTATTTCAAAATGGGAAGGGAAATTAAAAACAATGAAAAGATATATTTTTTCCAGCATTAACACAAATACTTACATCTAAACTATTTTCATTTATCACCATAAGAGCCATGGATGGACTTAATAATTTGCAAGAGTAACCTACAAAAGAAGTCAAATTATTAATTATGTCACAAATTATAAATATAAATGACATTAAAATTTTTTTAAGTATTTTAAATGCAGCAGATGCAAATTGAAATAAATATTAAATTACACATGTGAAGCTGGGCGATGATTCACAAAGGATATTGCCTCTAGAATATAGCAATATATAATAAATAGTTTTGCTTTAGGTATATTATTATTGTTATTTATTTATTTATTTTCTTAGCATTAAAGCAAGTAGGAAGAAGAAGAAACTCACCAATATTTATAGCAGTTTCTTGTTTATCTCCAGTTAGAATCCAGAATTTTATTTCTGCTTTCAATAAATCAGATATAGCTTCAGGTACACCCTAAAGAAGAATACCAAACAGGTTTAACTTGTATGAAAATATAATATTGAAAAACACCAACAAATTCTTTGAAAAAATAAACTGATGCAGTTTAGTGGTAATAAACACAAATAATTTGATTGATCTACACAGGTTCTAGAGAAAAAAATATATAAATCCTATTATATGCATACAAAAGTAAAAATCCCACCATCAAAAGATTTACACCTGAAGTTATAATAAAGATGAATGTGTATGTGTATTGGCACTCTAGAGTCCAAGTCAGTTTGCCTTAGAGCTGCAAAATTTGTTATACATATATTTTAGAAGTTGGGAACAAACATCTCAACCATTTTTTAAAAAGCAAATTAATTCAAAATTAGTCCTAATTTTGAAATTTTATTGATATAATTTCTGAAAATGTTAAAGCCCAATAATTTTAGACAATTTTATGCTCTAAATATACAATTAATAAATATATAATTAACAAAATATAATTTATACTAATACATATAATTAATTTATATACTAATAATACATAATGAAATATATGATTGTTTATTAGTAAAATATTATTTATTATTAACAAATTCTTAAAATTAAAAAAATTATCCTTTCAATGATAATGTTTTTTAAAATCTGAGATTCCTCTCTCTCCCATATTTTCTATGCAGTTTTTAAGACATAATTTAGGTACTATTTTTACTCTATATATATTACAGTTCAAGTGCAACTCAATTAAGCTTCACTAACGCTACAAATATTTTTAACTCCCCTTCCTTTATTTGTTGATTTAGATATAAAATTTTATTTTATTTCACTTGATGAATATATTTTAATAAAGGCGTGCTTTTAATAAGTTTTAAAAATTTTAATAAAAAAACTTAATTATATTTACAATTAAGTTTTAACTTTAGAACTAAATAATAATAAAACATTTTTTCAGTCTGTCCATATTTAATCACAGCTGCTCTTTCTTGTGATAAAAGTGGGTGAATATATAAAGAAACATAAAAAAGATCAGACTTCTAAAATAGTATAAATTGAAGTTTGAAAATATTTTTCAGAGTAAAGTATTAAAACCAAGTTACAGAAAATATTTATTTAAACTTTTAGTATACATTAATCCTAACATACAATATTTTGCCAAACATTGCTCATTGTAATAAAAAAAAAAAAGGAGCACACAATGAATGAAAAAAAGAAAAAAAGGCAAAAGTTAAAATTTTAGTAATTACAGTAATATACTAATATAATACTGTATTATTTGCAATATAGTTATTGTACCTACTTATAAGTGCAGTATTTTTTATAAATATACTTACTTCTTGCAGTTTATCTTCAATGGCAGTGGCTCCTAACAAAGTCAGGTTCTAAAAAATGTTAAAAAATGAATTACAATTAAAATCAATTATCTGCATGATAGAAATAACCCCCATCTCAAATACACAAAAAATTAAAATTAATAACTTACTGTTTCTATTAGTTGAGCAGCATCTTGTATTTTCCTTTCTCTATATTGAATAGCTGTGCTTGCCTTATGAAAGGTTTCATTCCATTGCTGAAGATGAAGATTTAAAATATGTAATTATAGCTTAAGAAATTCTAGAATTTTTTCAGACATTGTTTTGAGAAGTTTCAAAGAACCATGACACTAACCTCATAAAACTCTATAGGAATTTCAGCAACTGCCAAACATAATGTCCTTAAACCTAAAGTAAGATACTTGGAAATTAATAGTTTTCATTATATGTATGGAAACAATTGTTTCATAAATTTAATCAAAAGTAAAGAATTAAAAAAAAGCATATACAATTTTATTATGTTATGCAAGATACAACCAAAGAGATTTTAAAACAGTATTTAATTATCTGCTAGTTGCTGTCATTTTTATCCTTAAATTAATTGCAATGTATATTGTACATGTGAAAATCCACTTTCTGATATTTTATCAAGCACTGATATTTTCTTTACAAATGTAATTTGTTCTAATTAGAAAACAAATGTAAAAGAAGTCAATATGAATATTTAAAGTATTTACTGTAAAGAAGTCAAGCTGAATATTTAACAGCTATAGATTACATTTGTAACTATGAGATATAACAAAACTAAACCCCAAGAAAGTTGTTTTCATTATATAGTATTTCATTTTGTGCATGTTTAACAGCATATATATTTCAACAACTAGAAAATAATATCATGCAATGTAAAGGCAGAGACTTTAAAAATTTTAACTTATTTTAATCTGGAAAGGTATAAACTTTATTTAAACATTTAGTATTAGCCTAAAATGATTTGATCATAACATTAAATTCGTTTGTAGTTGCAATACATTTGTATCAATATTAAAATACTATTGTTCGGAAATGATGGCATCAGATGAGTTTGAAGAACTTTCACAGAACTTTACATTTAATATGATATTAAAGAAGTTGTCCTATTTCAAACCATCTACAGATTGTATAATTTTAGAAATAAATGAATTCAATATTTATGATTTGGTATAGTTGTATTCATTAATGCTTCTGTTGCATTAATGAATACAACAATACTAAATCTTAATTTGTGAGGGGGGGAAGGAAGAAAACAAGTAATTATTTCATGAAAGAGTGCTTTTCCAGCTGTGGGTAGGTTATGATTCCAAAAGTGATTACATAGAAAAAAACATAGATGGTAAAATTTATCATTTGATGCTGTTTAAAATCTTAAATATTCACAAGCAGAATTGGTTATAGAAAAAGTAAATTTAAGGAGTTTGTTCAAATATTTAATATAATTTTTATTTATAAATTCTTACTTATTAAAAAAATATTGTTTTTATTGTTTGATTTTTAAAAATTATTTTCTAATAAAGTAAAATGTTTTTTTTTTTTTTTTTTTTTAGCATTTATAAAAGGTTTTAAAGTGAAAAAAAAATCAAGAAGTCATATTACATACATTAAGAAGCACAAAACACCTATTTTTGTTTATTTTACATATCACATTTATTACAAAAAGTAATGAAATGAACAAATTAAAATTTTCTTAGTATTCAGTGAATGTTTATATCATACAGTTTAATGCAATTCCCTACAGATTTTTTTTGAATTTTTGAAATTAATACTTAAATGAAACAGGTAACAGATACTCTGTAGGGCAAATCTAGACAAAAATTATATCAGAAATAAATAAAATCAGATTACAAACCATTGCTGGCAAATTCCTTCAAATGCTCCAGAGTGACATCTTTATGCATTTGGCGATCACTCAATCTTTCATAAATTACTGTATCCTAAAAGGAAAGTTAAAATTAAAAACTAGAAGACAAATTAAAACATAACAGGAAATAGCAAAAATGAAGAATCAACCTGTACTGTTTTAGATACCTTTCAGATAATTAATATTTTTAACGGCAAAATTACTTGGAACATTAAAAAAATATTATATTTAATATTCCATATCATAAATAAATAAGTTACAATAAACAATTAAAATGTATATTTTAATTTAAGTTTTTCTCATTCCAATAAAGCATTATATATATATATATATATATATATATATATATATATATATATATATAAAGATTTTTTTCATTCAAAAATATAGAAAGAATGTTTTGATTAAAAGATGAGTTCCATACATTATATTTCTTTCACTGAAGTCATATTGGGAATGGCCAAGTGTCTGAGAAGAATTAAATTTTTGCAAATATAAACAGAAACATTGCTTGTTCATGCAAAGAGAGGCATGTGCTCATTTTGAAGTGGTTGTTAAAATTTTAATCTCATTTGGCATAAGATATTATTCTAGACAGGGTTTTATCCTTTCAGTTTTATTTGAGCAGTTATGGTCAGTTATCTTTTAAGGCAAGGAGAGGGGATGTAAATTTATGGATGATATGTGAATTTTTTTTTCTAATGAAAGTTAAAAAAAAAAACTAAATTATTTATAATAAAACAAAGGATTAAAACAGATAACCCAAATGGTGCACAGTTAAAAAAATTTGGCACTATCTAAGCATATTAAATGTACAATGTTGGTCTCTACACTGATCTACATTTTGAGACTTTTCATATGGCTCAGAAGTATTAATTATCAGAATTTTTACGAAGTATTTTAAAATATTAATAGTAATTTATTTTTCTTATATTTTGAATCTATTATCAGGTTTTAATTTAAATACTAACAATCATAATAAAATACACCATATATATTATTTACAAAAATTAAATTTCAAGTATTTTAGTTAATTTTTTAATAATGATTAAAAATATGTTATGTATAATCACATAT
This sequence comes from Argiope trifasciata, assembly GCA_026543055.1. Classification (NCBI taxonomy): domain Eukaryota; kingdom Metazoa; phylum Arthropoda; class Arachnida; order Araneae; family Araneidae; genus Argiope; species Argiope trifasciata. Next base: position 514,321 of record JAPMOQ010013041.1, on the reverse strand, counting down.
TTAAAAACTATTTCATTTCTATTCAAAGAGTAATTTTTAAGAATTGATATATACATTTTCTTGAAATGTAATGTACTTTAGCCATAGAAAGAGAAAATGCTCAGGCCTATATGGGCATTTGATGTTTGCTTGGTCACAACTTGTGTGCACAATTTTTTTTTTCTGTGCTCAATCATCTCAAAAGGTTTTTTTTTTTAAATCACACTTTTTGATATATAGAAAGTTGTTATTAAACAGAAATAAAAATCTAAAAATCTATCTACTGTAGCATGTTTCATGTACAAATTAACAAATAATTTTTTTAATGAAGAAGTAAACATATTTAAAATGCTTTACTATAAATGGAATTAATATATCTACTATATGAAAAATATAAATATAAAGAGTAACAAATATAATGCAATAAAATTAAAAACTCTGTCTGAAGTTATTGTTATTCATTTCAAATACTTTCATATGAGTTCCAATACTTACAATATTCTTTTCATTTAAAATAGAATTAAAAGTAATTAATGATGAAAAATTAATTTCAGTGAAGTACAATGTATGACAAATAATTAAAAAAACTGCATATGCTAAAATATTAAATTTAAAAGATACTTACTGCTCCTTTGCAATAAAGTTTTATTTTCCCATCTGGACCTTTCACAATTACAGACATTCTTTTGCGATCACTACAAAGGAAAATAAATTTTAATTAATCAGAATTTTTGGATCACAAAAATAAAAATGCTAGACCAAAATATTTAGCATCATACCTTGTAAATTCCAAAACATTCAGGATAGCATATGTTTCCTCTTTATCCAACTGAAAAGTAATATCAAATTATGATGGTGCATGCATGTACAAACTATCATATAAGTATAAATAAAAGAATAAAGTTAATAGCATTGAAATCATAAAGTAAGGATAATGCAACAATATTTTTACTAATCAATAATTATGAATATAAATTGAGCAAAGGATATAAATTTTGAATAATTTCTAAATAACCTACAAGAGATTTTATTACAAAGGAGAAAAATCAAAAAGAAGAATGGGGTATGACAAAATAATAGGCACAAATTTAAAAACAACAGTCAAAAACATAATACAAGTAATCACAAAAGAAATGAAGTTAATTTTATAAAATTTAAATACTAAAAGCTTAAAGAATTCTTTTAAAGAACAAAAGCTATCCTAAAACATCACAATTAAAAGAATTCAGCATAAATATTAATATCACAAATTTTTGTTAAAAAAGCAGATGAAAATCCCATGACTCAACAATATTTAAAATTCAATTATTTGACATTTAAATGATAAAAAATAATAGCCTCATTCATTGACATTAAAGCTTGATTATACAATGTTAAAAATGAAGATGTTTCTTCAAAACAAATATAAGAATCATCCTTAAATGTAAAACTTACTGCTTTTATTATAACAGAATCTGGTGTTCTTGTTGTAAAAACAAAGCCAAGTTGCTTTGCCCCTTTTACTAGAGCTCCCTCATCTATGGAAAATATAACAGCATTTGAGGAAACAAGAAAATGTACATAAATATGTAACATTTTTTGTACTTTTTTTTTTCTATAATTCTAAGGACTAAGAGATTACAAAATTAAAGAAAAGTTGTTTATTAAAAATTATTAAAATGACATGAAACAATTGAACACATTGTTGGAAGGAGACCATGATCATAGTCTGAAAAAGAAAAAAAATTGAAATAGGGAGCGTATAATCTCATTTGCATGGTAGACAGCAAACAACATACATTCTGTCACTTTGAATAAACTGAAATTGGAAAATTGGATTTGTTATATGTTTTCTAAAATGTGGAAAATTTTGCATAGTGCAAAGAATTAATTTCAGATCTTGCTTCAAAACAAGATCATTATAGAGCCAAAATGAAAAATAAAATTTAGTTTAAGTACGCTTTTGTTTCATTCCTAATTTTGAGAAATATTAAACATTAATTTGAAATATTGGCATTACTTCTGAGTATTAAAATTTTTTTGTGACAAAGTCGATTATTTATTCATATCTTTAACAATGAAAAATGACTTTTTCTTATTCTTTATGTTCAATTTCAAAATAATTAATTTTTAACTCCCTGTTATATTAAATTTTTTATGTTAACATTGTATTTTAATTACTTTGAGATTGGTAGATCAAGAGTCCCCTGACTCATGGCACTTGAGATTTGTTTTATTAGTATTGTTTGAAATATTTAATAAAAATTATTATTCAGTAGTAAGTATTTATAATGCACTTGAGGTAAAATGGTGAGAAAAAAAAGTAAAAGTAATTTGATAAACATTAAATGTATTAAAGAAAACATTATTTCTTAATTCTACATTTAAATACACTGTTTCTAGAAATGCTAATGCATAGCTTTCAGTTTTATTTACCTCTTTCAAGCCATTATTATAATAATTATTTTTACCTCTTTGCTAGCAATTGTCTGAATACCTAAGCAATATGTGCTAATCCTATATTGTTTTTCAAAGTAATAATGGGACATCTAGCAATATTAGATGAAGAAAAAAGAAAAAGAAAAAAACCAAGCAAGAACCTGTCAATTTGAAAAGAAATGCAGATTGTGACCTGTCAAATTGCCAGCAAAATGGGAAAAATTTATTTAATATCTAGATATAGGCAGGATTAAATCACTCTGGAAACTCCATTAATCTGAGAACCTGCATGAATGGAGGATAATATTAGGATTAGTGAGCAAGGAAGGCAAAGCACCCGAGTTCCTTCATAAAAATAAATTCAATCAATAATTCTCCAGTTAGCAGAGATTAATAATTAGTCCAATATACAGTTTTAATTTCTATAAAGATATGGTCAATAATAATTGGTTAGAAACAGTAGCTTAATGAAAACGGCATCAAGCGAGGATTAGAAATAGTATAGCTCATTGAATACAGCATGAATTTTTACTTTTAGTATTTAAGTATTTAGTATTTTAGTATTTTACTTTTAGTACTCCTAACAATGTCTAAGAAAATATCTTTGCAATCTCAAAATTATTTCATTTGGCAAAAATTACTTCTTCAAAATTCCTTTTTTAGTATATACTTATGTATCTAAAAATGCTTTGTTCTCTTTTCAAAAGTTTTTTGAATATTCATTATACTTCCTATAAAAATAAATTGAATATTTATTATACTTCCTATTAAAGAAATTATGGTTCATTTTTGTAATTCTCATAACACTTATGCAAATAAAATAAATAAATTTATAATGCAAGTTTATTTCTATTGATATACAAGATAAAATTACCTGGTGAAGCAGCTTGGTACAGGAGATCTCCAGAGTCTTCTTCTTTTTCTGGAACTACAGTGTGGCAAACAGCCATCAAGATCAAAAATTCTTTTATATATGCTGCAGTGGGCTGTGAAGATTTAAATTTGTGTTAAAAGCATATTTTGAAAAATAAATCACAAAAAAGTGCCAGTAGAAAATCATAATGTACTAACCTTAACAACACACACACAATACAATTCATAATTTACTTTACTAATACAAGTTATATTACATACTTCAATAAACCATTTTATACGTTAACAAAATTTATTTCATACACATTTACCTGTACAGTTGCAGATTTAGACATTTTGTGACATACAATGGAGCACATTATGAGCCCTCTCTTTTAAATACTGATTTTTTTTTTAATTAAGTACTCTGAATAAATAAGAACCTTTCAATTAATAATATGCATGAAATAAAAAGAGGTTCAAAAACCCATGGAGGTTACAATTATACACATTTATCATTGTTTTAAAATTTGCATTTTATTATTCAATACAACAAAAATTTTCAATTTATTGGTGAATTATCTAACAGATAGACTCTATCTTTCATAAAACTAATTCTTCCATAACAATCACACAAGTCTCATAAAATATCTTTGCAGGTCTGCTGCTGAAATTGGGGGGGGGAGGGTCCCCAGAGTTTTCTTTCTATGTATATGCAGGAAGAGCAAAAACAGCATTTGCATGCTAATTTTAAAAATTAATAAGAACCTTAGTTTTTATCCGTAAAAAAAGCAAAGAACAGTAAGTAATAATTTAACATTATCTGAAATAATAATACATTAAATAAATATTTGAAGGAACTATTTATAAATAAGAAAATAAACACGATAATTTTCTTTCATTATTGCCTAGAATTTTGTAAGACAAATTCACATGTAATGGGGGGGGGGTATTTTTTATGCTCTTTAATTTAAAATCATACATAATTAAGAACTCAGGTGAAATAAAACACTTTAAAAAATTCTTGTTATTATGTTACAACTCAATTAATTATTTAACATAAAAAATTATTCCAAAACTTATTTTATTTATTTATTTACTAATTCGTATGTATAAGGATAAATTTCTGCAACTTCTGCAAATTTTTTCACCATCAGTATCATTTTCTTTTACAATAATTTAATTTGCAGTGATTTTGTGCTAATTGTATTCTCCTTTTCCTTTTTTTTTCTCACTGAATTTTCTCCTGCCTTCCTAAAATTTCATAATATGTCATATGTAATAATTTTATATACTGCAGCAAATCATTTAAAAACAGTACATTTAAGACACCAACATAGAAATTTATGGCACCATGCACAGTTCTTAGAACAATTAAAGATTTTTCTTTCACAATATCAACAAGCATATCCTTGTTGATATTAGATCCACTTATCACAGTTACACTGCCATGTGATAAAACAATAATCACTTTTATGATTTCCCAAAAACCGGAGCATTTCTTGGATCTCAAAACACTAGTATAGAAATCGAAATAAATCAAACTGTTCTTTAGATTTACTTTTTTTTTCCAAAGAAAATTTCAAGCTTGATCTGAACATGCAATGGAAATTTATGCTTTGGAATAAAATGGCAAATCAGCAGTTTGGTTTTCACATATCACAACATTGTTTTTTTGATAAACATGGATTTAAACATGAAGCAGCTTTTAGAATGGCAAAAAGTTTTTGATCTGCAATAAAATAATTTTGTTTTTCCTTCACAAATATAAAATACTTTGTTCAGTTTCAATGGTTCCACAAGCATTCAAGTAGCTGCATTCACTTTTCCAATATCAATATTTTTTTAATCAATCAAGGAAATTGAAAAGGAAGAAGATTTCCATTTCTGTGGTATTATTTAGTTTTTAAAGCTATAGTGACTACTCTTTATTCTAGAAATCTTTAAAGAGAATGGAATTTTTTTAGATGGAAAAAAAAAAACGTAGAAAATTTAAAATTCCCTGAATTTTCCATTTTTTTGAAAGATGATTTTTAAATTTCCTGATTGTGTGTTAACAATTTTATTTTCCTGATGCTGTGGAATCTTGCTTTAGCTGTAGGATAGCCCATTAAAGCCGAAGCTGCATGTTTAACTTCATCACCCCCTTTTTTCTTCTTCCAAAAACCAAAAAATTAAATTTATTCACTTTGTTCCAAGGATTAGTTGAAAGTTCATCATCCATTATCAGATTATATGCATTAAGATTAGTCAGACTTTTAAACAGAACATCATGAATGCATGGAGTAAAGCTTTATATAAATGCAGCTTTATAAGAACTAAGCAAATAGCAAATCTGTCCACACTTTAAAAACAATTTCAATTCTGTATCTAAACATAGTGAAGACAAAATTATGTAATTGGTATAACAATATTATTCTCACTACTAGGCTTATTGAAGATTTCTTCGATAGAGGGTTATCTCACTTTCTCCATTCCCCTTTCCCCTGAGAGAAAATATTGAAGATTGATTGCTTTTCCATATAGCTTTATAGATTTCTATATAGCTCTATAGATTGATAGCTTTTCTATAGAATTCTTAAATAAGTACATTAATGAATCAACACATTATCCCTAGGTTTAACTTGCTAATTTTGACATATTTTAAAACCAGTACTTGAGTTATAACTAATTTTAGAAACTTTTAAAACACAATTCTCCATGCTCTTAAAATACTTCTCTTTTGGGAGGGGAGGAGCTTGCTCCTATAATTTAAACATTCAAAATTTCAGATAAAAAGATTTGATAAAAATAATTTTTATTATAAAATGATAAGTGATAAGCTAATCATCATATTATTATTCCCAAATGATTACAAAACAGACACTTAATATATTTTTTAACTGACCAACTAACATTTGGCAACAAAGATCCCTCTCCCCTTGTATAGACAAACACATATTTAAAAAAATGGTTCTGAAGAAATGGAAAATCAAGGCACTTATAAATATTAAAGACAAATCAAAAATTCAATCAGAGCAATTCAAAATTCATAACAAAATGCAGAATGATAAAAAATATATAAACAAACAATAGTTGATAAATATATATTAAAATTAATGTTTAAATTGAAAACAAATTTCAAAATTACTACATCTACCTCTTTTTTTTATAACAGAAACAACTTACATGGTTATTTACGTAATTATTAAGCAAATCTGTACCATCAAAATCCATTTCAGGAGAGCTAAATATAAAACGAAATAATAAAAGAAACAGAAATTAGACATTCCTCAGCTTATGAGCAATGAGAATAGATAACAATAACATAAAAAAATTAATATTGTTTCTCAAATAAACATTTTAAAATGAAATCAATGCTTTATCTACTTTAACGTATGCATTAATTTGTGAACAAGAAAATTTAAAATACAATTTCTCAAACAAGATTTAAAAGCTGAATGATGCACTCTCTCTCTCTCTCTCTCAGTGTGTGTGTGTGTGTGTGCGGTAAAAAATATTACAGTTCTTAAGCTTAGAAATTTTTGTCTATTGATTCAAAACTAAAATTTAAGAGCAATAATTTATTATGAGAGAATCATCTAAAAATTGTGTTAAAATTTTTTCAAATAAATCATTTTCAAAAAATAAATATCATACAAATAAACTTGAAAATCAGGGATAATTATTTCATTATAATTGTGCAAGTGTTAAAGACAGAAGAAGAGAAATTACATATATATATATATCAGCTATTAAATTCATTATTGAAAATTGAAACAAATCATTGAGAAAGACATTTCAGGTAAGTTATAAAATAAGAACAACATATCACATTCCAAATGAAGCTACTTAATATTTCCATTTAAATTTAAAATCAAGCTAAAAATAAAAAACAGACAATTTTTCATTTAAATAAGATTTAGCCTCTCGAAAAATTAAGACAAAGAGTAATTAAGTTTAAAAAAGAGAACATTTTTTAAAATTTATTTCAACAAGTCACAGAACATATCATGAAGCTACATTCATAAGTCACATAACTCAGTATCTTTAAAAATCACACATTATTATGCTAACAGACATTTGATTTTACAAATAGATATTAAGATTTCAAAAGATCGCAAGTCTATTCTTTTAAAAAGAAAAGTCTTTGTTATAAAATGCATTTTTCCAATCATTAATTTTTTTCATTATAATTTTTTAAATTTAGATTTTGGAGCTAATCAGTTCTTACAATTTCCTTAATAAAATTGTAAGAAATAACAATATTATATATTTAACGTAACAATATTATATATTTAACGTTGTGTTATATATATATATATATATATATATATATATAACATTACCAACAACATTACTATCTTCACAATTATCAAACCATTTAAAAATCATATTACATTTATTGATCTTACCCATATTTGACACCAGCAATGGAACATTGTTTGAAAACCATAACATTTTCTGTCAATGTCCCTGTTTTGTCAGAGAAAATGTATTTCACTTGGCCCAGCTCTTCATTTAAGTTAGACGTACGAGCCATTGCTGGAGTATCAGTAGCCTTATCATACATGTTAATATCCTGTGTAAAAATAAATAAATAAAATTTAAAAACCAGAAATGAAATTTCTAATAAAATCTAGTATAATTAAAATTAAATCTCCTAAATAAGAAACTGGAGAAAAAAGAACAAGAGAAATCTTTTTATAATCATTAGAGAAAAGGTAAGTTGTTAAAAATGATTTTATACATAGAAAATAGACAAATATTTTTTTTTCACTTATTAGAAATACTGCCATTATATATTGTTAAAGCAATACAAGAGGAAAAATATTGACAATACTATAATAAAAAACACTTTGCATTTTAAAATGCCAGAAACTCTGTGTTTGCAGTAAGTATAAAATAAGCCCATATGCACTTAAATATAACAATAATAATAAAAAACTCCTGCTAGTGCATCTTCTGCATTATATTTTGGGAAGGTTTAGATATTAATTTAATTATAATTTTTAATAATTGGAGTAAACTAATAGATTTATGTCAAATAAGTTTAATTTTTTAAATTTAACACTGAAATACCACATTACATTCCTTACTGCAAAGAGCAATTAAATTACATCAAACAAAACACAAGCAGACAAAGGACATTTTAATTTAAAAGTTAAAGAAAAATACAATTTTTATCACTCAAAAATAAAAGTTTTATTCCCATTTCAAGAGAAGAAACTCTCACCATGTTAATAAATATGGCTTGCACATATCGCACTAACTCCAAGGTCACTTGAAGACTAATAGGTATCAAATTGTTGTAGAGGATGATAAAAGTCAGAAAGGTGTATCCAAAATTTGAGCTAGAGAGATCTACAAATGAATTCAAACCACATAATTTTTGTTAGTACAAAGCTATTTTGTTTCGTGCTTATTACTTAGACACAGTTAAATTTTAAAAGAATTTTTTTAGTTGAAATTTTGCAGACAAATATGAATATCTACATACCATCAATACCAAGGTACCAATCTGTTGCAACATGAGCCTTCATCCATAACTCACTAGCTATTGCACTTATAAGGCACAGAATGATGAGAAGTAGAAACAACATCAAAATCTAAAGTTACCAAAAACCAATTTTAAAAAAAGTTGCATTTTGGTTATGAAAACATATGATGCCAAACAAATTTAAAATTAATAACAAAATACGGTTGATATTATTTCCTATTTAAAAGATAAACATAAATAAAAGTAAATAAAATTTTCATATTTTAGATTTTAAACATAGGCAATCTCTTAGAAATTCACAAGTTGTTAAAAGAAATATTTTGCATGAAAGTTCTACATGGCTGGCTCCTTGTCTGTAATTCCAGTGACTTTGAATAAAAGAAGCCTTTAGCATTTTTAATTAATTTGAAATGAATAATTTATGACAAGCTTTGGATCATGGATGTTTTTTTTTTAGTTTAAAACAGTCAAATTTAAATCTTTACAGTATGCACAAACAGAGAAGAACTTAAATGAAACAAAGAAATGGATGAAATTCGCTATTTAAAAGATAACCAGGTAAAGCATAAAATTAAAAAAAAAATCTGAAATTAAGGAAAATAATACTGTTAAATCAGATCCATTATAAATACCTGGTTATTAGTTATTCTGTCCACAGTGGATCGCTTAAGAGGAGCTGTTTTTGAATTCTAGAATGCAAAAATAAAAATAATAAATCATCTTCAAACTTAACGACTAATAAATAACAAAATTAACAGAATTGTTATACATACCATCATAAGTTTTGTTTCATGTCCAGTGTAAACAACAATGCCTAGAAAGAAAAATGTCTATGTTTTAAATAGTGCATATATATTATCTTTACATTATATTTCTTCATTATAAAACAAATGAATGCAATGAAGGAAATGGAAATTGATTTCAAAATATATGTTTTAAAAAACCGTTTCTTCTTCAAAACAAAAACATTTTAATGCAGCATTTTTCAAAAATTAATTACTGTATTATATATGTAAGGTATTGTGCAAATATAAGAAACTGTTAAAATTTTGCACAGCAAATCATTTTCTTAGGTAATTTTTAACAGCAAATACAAAAATTAATAGATAGATACTTGATTTTGTTATTTTAAGCCTTCAAATAATAACACATTATTGGTATTCTGTTCTCACAGATTAAAGTATATTGTATAGTTCCACAAATAAAATTCTCGTTTAATAAGATCAATATTATTAAAGAAATAGATGAATTAAAATAAAATAAGTCCAAAAGATGTAAATTCCTTTTTACATGAAGTATACATTTCAAACATTGAAGAAATAAACAAATGTTTGTGCTTCTATGATAAATACTTTCCAGGAAATATATTTTATGCAAATGCTTTTAAAACAGGTTTGACAAATAAATAAATAAAAAAAAAACTTAATGGAAATTTTACTTTTTTAAAAATTTAATAGTAAAAACTGTTTATATTGTCATCGATTGTTGTAATATTCAATAATTCTAGAAATAATGACAATTTCTATATTTGTCATATCATTAACTATATTATAAGAAAAAAAATTCAACCCAAAGAAAATCTGAATATTTACCAAAGACCCAATTCGTATTTCTCAACTTAGCTCCTCGCAAAAGTAATTGGTCAGCTCCCAATGGAAGTGTTCTGTATAAATTGATAGATGCAGTTAAATGATATAAACCAGAATATAGTTTCATGATATAATTTTTTATAATTAGTGATAATTCAAATTTAATTAAAGGAAAGCTACACAGAATATCAATAAATTTGATCAAAAAGCATTCAAAATGATCTTAATTAATTTTAAATAAGAGGCATAGTTTAAAAAACTTTGTTTTAAATAATAATAAGCAATATTTTGTATAAAAATTACATATCAATAATATATAATTATTCAATGAAATAACTATGCTAATGTATTATAAAAAATATTTCATTCCTTTGCATGTAAAATGAAACATATAATAGCTTTAGGCTCATTTTGTAGTACAAAGTTACATAGAATAAAATATCACATCATTCATCTATGAAAAGTTGAATGGAGAGCTGCGACTGAATGAATTATATATTTAAAAAATGGAATGTGTATAAAACAACAATACTTACTGTTTGCCAGTTATCCTTAGGTTTCCAGTAAATTCATATAAATGCCTATTAGGAGCTTCACACTCCAAAGTTCCACGTAAACGCCCCAAATCTTTTGGTGTTAACCAATTAGAAGTTTGGGGAAGACCCTAAGAAATATGTCATTAATGTATGATAATATCAATATGATGTGATGTCATATATTAATATTATTTATATTAAGTATTTAATTTAAAGAGTGTCACTGAATATTTTAAGCTACATAAAATTTGCAAAACAAAAAGGAAAGCCATCTAATAAAATTAAACAGTCATAAAAAATTTAAAAATGCAACTCACTTTTGATTTATTAAATGAAAGGCACTTACATATTAAAGCTTGCCATTAGTGAAATGGCAAGTCATGCCATGCCATGTCACATATAGGAAAAATTTAGCTGAACCAATTAGGTTCACTATTAGCATGCTGTTTTAGGCACTTTATCATTGGAATATGGTTGGTGGACATAAACCATAAAAATATAGATAGCTATTGCTTGTATGCAGATAATATGTAAATACCAAATGAAATAACTATTCATTGCCCTTTTTTAAAAAATTATAATTCAATTTAAATAACAATGCAACAAAGAAAGAATGACATGCCACATTAAATAATAATAATAAGATTTAAGGAGAAGAAAATTATAGTAATTTTTAAAACTAATTTTTGTTGCAAAAGAAAAAAAAAAAAGAAGCTCATTAGATACCAAATCTGAATGCATAAATATAATTTAGTCTTACTTGTCTAATTTTTAAATTTGTCTCTCCATCTAAGTTTGCAGTTTCAATGTAGCACATTGCATGAGGTTCACTAAAAGCAAAATAAAATATTGGTTTATCAAATAATAATTAACCCCTTCCAGTAAAATGACGAGCATCGCTCATCGTTTTTTCATGCCATATAGCACAATGACGAGCTAAACTCGTCATGCAACATAAGTTACTATTGAATATGATAATAAATTCCATTTAAAATTTACAATGCACTATGTTTGGCAGCACTTTTGTCACATGTTGATATCATAGATCTCTATCGTATTATTTGATATTAGATTGTTCTGGTACAAGTTACGACGAAATTGCTGTTAGTGGATTTCATTCTTAAAAGCATTTAGAATTAAGATTTTTCTTTCTAATTAAAAAAAACAAAAACATGCTGTGAAGTAAACACTGTAACTAATAAGAACTGGGCACATCCTGAAGATCAAGATGATTGGAATGATTCAGAAAGAAACATCTGAAAATCTGAAGAAATACACATACATATACCTGATACTGATAATGAAATGCATAATAGTGAAATATTACCGAGAAATCGTAAACATGTTGAGAGATTATTACGTGATTGCGATAAATGCTATGGAATCGTATACACATCATCAGAATGGATTTGATAATGCGCTTGAGGTAAGAATAATTTACGACAGTAAGAGATAGAAATTGGCTTAAAGGATAAAACTATTGGCAAATTTGAAATCATTAGAGATTTTTGAAGAGGCTTTTAATATGAACTTACGAATTACAGCTATATCCATGTCAATAGCATGATTTTAATTAACAATATGCAAAAATTATGAAAAAAAACTAAATTTTCTAAAATAAAAAATAAATGTAAATTTTGCACACAATGTTTCATTATTAAATCTTACTGGAAAGGGTTAAACAGTTGAAATTCATTCTCAGATTTTCTGAATATTTATACATTTTCATAAAAAAAAGAAAGGAAAAACTAAATTTCAAAAATAATTTATATTAAGAAAATTTTAAAAATATAACAATAATTAACATAAAAATGCACACATATAATGTTATTAAGTAATTCTCATATGGATATTTACATTATAAATTGCAAGAAATTATTTTCATTTAATTTCCAAAAAAGAAATTATTGAATAACTAATTATTTCAATACGTATACTGCCAGTCACTTAAAAATAAAATTACCTAGATGATAATAAAACAAGGTCTGCAGGAAAGAAACGACCACTAGTGATTTTTAGGATATCTCCAACAACGACATCAGTCCACTTAATTGTTGTCCAAACGCCATTTCTGAGACCTGAAATAATTTATTATTTTAAGAATGATTATCAATTTTTTTATATACATTACTAACAATATAATTAAAAAAATAATCATTTTAGAATATTATATATTGAAAAGAAAAAAGTAATAATTTACCTAAGACTTCAGCTTTATTTACTGAATCATCAGCAAAATGTCTTTTCTGTTCAAAAACATATTTTAAAATGTGAATTTTCATAGTAAATAAATAAATTAGCAATATGAAATTAAATAAATTAAATTCATCTTCAGAGGATTCAAGTAAAATTTATATGTAAAGAAAATAAAAATATTAATAATACATAAAATTTATATGTAAAGAATATAAAAATATTAATAATACATAAAATTTATTTTAATGAGTTTATGAAAGCTAAAATGAAATAAAAAATAAGTAAATTCGATTAATAAGAGTATACCTTTTTTCTAAATGAAAAGAATATTTTAGTTACTTTTTACTAAATAATTAAAATTAATGTAAATATGTATATATATGAGACAGAATCACAATATTAATTGGCAAAATAAAAAGGAAATTTTTTTGCAATTTTCCTTTCTACATATAATGCTGAACTCTTATTTTTGTTTGTTACTATTTGTTCGCTTTTCTTCTTCTCCCTCCCCCCCTCTAATTTATGAAGCTGATGGTGGCCTATAATTTTTCATCGCAAGAACTGAGCTCACATTCTTCACCTTCACATGAAAAATACTCAAATCCTTGATTTTAACGATTTAGCTACTGCCTGTTGATTTCAATTTCCATTACAAACTGCTAAAACTCTATTTAAAGTATTAAAAATTAATTAAACTTAATTAATGAATTAATATTTGAACAAAAACTGTATTCACATCAAGTGCCATCTACTAAAGTTTTTTTTAAATGTATTTTAACTGGAGTATATGAATAAAAAGTATTTTATTCATGATTGAAACTTTAAACAAGATATATATATATATATATATATAGGAAGAGTGTGAATTTAAAAATGTATCAATTCATAGATTAATTATTTAAAAAATACTTTGTGTGATAGTTACATTATGCTATAAAATTACATCCAGTTAATGATATTTACAAGACTCACTTCACTCTGGTAAATAAAATTGAAGTACTGATAAAAGATTTTATTTGCTCAATTGTTTGAAATGCTTCTAACATGTAATTTAAGTAGATATTATAGAATGTCACTTAAATATGTAAGATGATATCCTCAAGATGCAAATTTTATATAAAAATGTTTAGACAAAATTTTATATATAAAAGGTTATATGTATAAATTTTATGTATAAAATGTTTAGACAAATCATATTATATTAGGGATACCAAAACATATTAGTGTCATCAAAGAACATAAAAATGGAAATTTCAAATAAAAGTATGCAGGGGATCATTTAGTCTAAAAACAATTGTGTTAAATGAACTATTATTAATTCAAATATATAGTGATAGTTGAAGACTTGTACAGCAATTTTAGATAAATTTAGTATATGGGATAAACATCAAATGAGCAAGAGACAGTACATTATATCATATTAGATTTTTAAATAAAAGTATGTTCCATCTTGAATCATTTGCTTTAAAAGTTGCTGGATTAACCTTAATTAATTTTCAATAGCCTAATTAACATCATTAATTTTGACTGAGCAACTTCAACAATACTGATTAATAAACTTGCCCCATAATATTTCTTTGCAGTTTTTCTTGAGTCACTAGTATTAAAACACTATGTTCCTTCTAATCCATTCCTATATATGAGTAATTTGTTTCTTTTATTAAAGTTTGAAATTATACCTTTTAGAGTAAAAAATTTAACTTCTAAAATAGTGATCTGACTTGCTTTGTGTTTAATCATATTTCTGAAATATTAAAAATACTTTATCCATGGAAGATTAAGAATATATATATGTGATTATGACTCAACTGCTTTATAATCTAACATACAAAATGAGGGGGGGGGGAGAGAAAGAGAGATTCAGCTGTTCAGAGGTTAATTCACTCTCAATATTATTCCTTATCTAAGAGTTTTTAAAAGGAAATAACATGTATAGCCTCCTTTAATTGTTAATATAAATCTTTAATCTTTCACTACTAACTTAGCTACACAAGTTCTATACTGATGAACCATTTTTTGGTTTAATTTCTGTTTCAAAGAAGTAAAGGATTATTAACAAGGATGTCTTTACTTTACAACCTACAAACTTTATTTGAAACAAACCAATATGGAACTTACATAACCAAATTGGACCAGTTAAGTAGTGAAAGGGTTCCTTTATACTTATTAATTATAAGTCCATATATGTTTACATAGCATTAAATATTCATATTTCATTATAGTATTAAATTGAAATATAATGTAACATAGTTGCAATATTAGTAAAAATATAGTCAAGGCAAACTTTACCACTAGTTCTAATATCTGTTTCATAAACATATTCACATTAACCTAAATTTGAATTCAACATAGCATGTGCTGTTATACAATATTATCAAAATAATAAGTCATATACTAAATAATATTCATAGAAATTTAATAAATACTAACAATATCTTCAGCTATTTCTTTAATTGCTGATATACTTAAAATAAAAATCAAAGGAACAGCTGTGGTGTAGCGACCAGTAGGTGAGACATTAGGAATTTGCTGTAAAAGAAAAAAAAATTATGTTATTTTTTAAAAACTTTTTAATGAGTGCAAGATTTTAAAATAAAATTTAATTAGTAAACTACAGCATACTTGAAGAAGTGCAATAAATAAGAAAAATATGTTTGAGTATCTTCTGAACTGTTCAAATAGAAACTTTGGCAGAAATGAGAAGACATTGTATTTGGCAGTGCTGAAAAAATATATATATATATATATATAAATAAAATGTATTACTATTTACTACAGTTAAAAAAAATTCAGAATTATATACAAATTTTACATTCACTTTTAAAACAATATTAAAGAATTAAATCTACAGCTAATTCACTAATGTTTAATTCCAAATTTACTTACCTGAATACATTTACTGAATTTATATTGTAAAAAAAGTAAATCCAATCCAATCAAATCAAATTTTACAAAATAATATTTTTTTCACTGTTTTAGGAATTGTAGAAATATGCCTTTGCATAATAAACAATGACATCAATTGCAACTTTTCAAATTTGATAAAAAGAAAAAACAGAATAATTAGGAAACAATAACCATTATTTTTATTTTTTCACTTATGATATTAATAACCTATCCCATGTTATGGAGAAAAAAATGCCAACAAAAAAATGAAAAATTTATATAGGCAGTGTTATTAATTAAGCAATGACACATGCAAATTATAAGTAACTCAACCACTCATGGACATGCTACTTAATCATATTTTCTTAGATATTAGTTCAGTATATCTTAGAAAGCTAATTTAAAATTTAGAACATATACTGCTGCAGATGGCTTTAATTGACAATCTTGAGATCTTACTATATTCTAATTCTCTATGAATTCCCCTATCAATCATTTATCGTAAAGATTGTAATAATAATAAAATATCTTGTACAGAAAATCTATTTAATAAAATAATATCCTGATCAGCATATAAAAATGCACATGATATAAATTATTACCTTATTCTGTTGATGCAAAACTTTTGTTTTTGAACAGCATTTAAGTGAATGACTCTGTGTTCTACCATGTCAGGAATTTCTGTAATCCCAGAAGTTTGGTCATCATCGTCATCTGAAGAAATGAAAAAGATTGATATAAAAAATTTATATTTCAACTTTTGGTCAGGAACATTTTTAATAAATTAACTGCATAAAATATAAGAAAACAAGATAATAACTTGGAATTGCATGTCATGAAATTACTTGTCTTATTCTAACAAAGCTAAAGAACCAAAAACAGAAAAAACAGAAAAAAAAAATCTTAAAATTTGGAGACCTTTCATAACATGCAACAAAATCAAAGTTTTTCAAAACAAAATGTATCTCTTTCATAATTAGGGCAGCAATATTATTTACAAGGTTTTAAAAAACAAAAATTTCTCACTTAAATTTTTTTAAAAAAATCTTTCCAAAAACAGTAAATTCATCAGAATAATGCATTAAATAATAAAAGTTTTAGTGCAAAACATTTTTTTTTTTTTTGAGATTTTACATGCATTATTAACTTATTATTATGTTCTGCTTTCCTTATCTAATGGAGCATAAAATCCAGCATGCAGTAGTAATTACCGATAGTAATATTATACATATCTAACCATGCCTCCCTCCTCTTCCCCCCCCCAAAAAAAAAGCTTTGAGAAATATGTTTTAGTGCATAGTGTTTCAAAACTATTTTTTAAGATTTTAATGACAATACATCTAAATTCATTTTGCAATTCATTATTGTAACTCAAGCACAGGCACAGTAATTACTACACCTTGAAATGTTGAAAAGGCAAAACCTGGAAAAAAAAAGCAAAAAAAAAAAAAAAAAAGTGAGGTAACAATCACATAAACTGCTTGAAAGAACTATCACCAATGGTGAAAGTTGTTTTATATTAGCAGTTATACAGTGTTTATATTAACTGTTCACCTACACTAACATTATATAGTGGTAATAATAATATTATTTTCCCCATTGTAACAGAGATTAGTAAAGGCATTATGCATTTCTTCAATAATTGTTGCAACTACATTCTAACGAAAAAAATAATCAGGAATATAGATGATCGATACTTGAATCATCAGGTAAATCCAAGCATAAGTGACTAAGCAATAATGTGATCACCTGAAGAAAGTATTCTATAGGATTTCATTGTCTTAGTTTACCTATATAATTCAATTCAATATATCATTATGATGAATTGTATTTATATAGGTGAGTGGCAATCTATATGGCTTGGTAAGGTGAATGGAATTTATATTGATACAATCACTAAAGCACAAAACACGCCTTAAAATTTGTATCATGAATTATTTTCTTGCAACTGAAAATATTTAGTTAAAAGACTACCAGAAAATTCTTTCTTTAAAAAATCAATTTTTTCCTGTTGTACTATTTTTAACTGCCTTTATCACACTTTCTTAATTTAATAAAATGTAAAGAATTAAAATCGATTTAAAATAATAAAAAAAAAATAAGAAACTCCACTCTTATCTATGTGTCCACAAGAAAGATACTATAGCATCGGTCAAATTCATACTATGTAGTAATTTTCAAACATTTAGTTTGGTATCACTACTGATTATAAACTAAAAGTAACATATTCAACATATTTACATTAAATTGACATATTTACAAATATTCTGATAGATTAATGTAGCATTAAAATTTGGAAGAATAAGATATTGTTCTATTACAAACTACTAATAATCAAATAAAACCATATTTTGCTATGTATAGTTAAATATCATTGAAAGGATGAGAAACATTTATTTCACAATGTTTTGTGCCTATTGAAATTGAATAATTGAACAATAAAACACATACTACGAAAAAAAAATTTTCATTCCAATTAAATGTTGACTTTAAATCCATTTAAACATTAATTACTGACTTCTTAGAATTTGATGAATGTATTACAAATATCACTGAGAGTCGTAAGATTTAAAACATATCAATCAGTACTAATTTTAAAATTTTGTTCTCTTTAAATATAATTTTATACCTAATTTTGAGTTTTTGTACCAGTATAATTGACACATATACATTATATTAAATAAATTGATGAATTCTGTTCCAAAATCTTCCTCCCCCTCCCCTCAAAATTAAATGCCCAGTTTCAAACATAACACATTTGGACAGTTGATTCTTCTCATCATGATGATATAGGCAGACTAAAACTATTAGAAACTAATTTTATATTTCTAAACATTCTGAGAAATAGATAATATGATTCAGTTTTTTTAAAAAAAGCATGAAACACAAATGCAAAAATATTTATTTTTAGTGATAAAAAAGATTTTTTTAAAATTACTCATTAAGAGAATGTGTTATATTTGAACAATATTGAACACAGACAATTTTCAATAAATCTCTGAAAAATCCAGTGATTAATATCCAATTAATATAATTAAACCAAAACTGAGCAAATGTATTACTTTTTTACTTAAATGCATTCTGCATTGTATGACATTTTACTTTCCACTCATTTTTTCAAAATGAATAACTAAAAAAGTCACCAACATATAACTAGGGGAATAAATGCAGATGCATTATATTTTATTAATAAACTATATTTTCAAATATATTTTTGATATACAATGTATATATTAAAACAAGATAGTACATTTTCTAGTCTAAAAATGAAAAATTAATTAAAATACATTTGTGACATTGCTAAAAACCTGGAAGCTTGATGTATCATCCTGTTTCATGCAGGATAACACAAGGTTTTACATAATCATTAGCTAAAGAAGCTAACGTGATGAATACATACACCATATTGTTATAGTAATTAGAAGTACATTCTCATAAATCAGTCTAAAGTGAATCCTACTATTTAAAAAAATTTGACAAATTTATAATATACTAGCTTTATATTTATATATACTTTATAATATATATTTTAGTGATTAACTGGTTTGTTAGGATTCATGCACTCTAAAATTTTTAATTAGATATTTAATGTAACTTGGTTTCTTAACAGTTTCTTTAATAAAATATTTTTAACACTTTAAATTCTGATAATCATATATTTAATACTATGATTAAAAGCCCTTAATTTTCTGTTTAATAAAGAATAAATCTCTCTAATTTTCTGTTAGTTCCCATAAAATTTGAATGTCAAAATGGAAGTGATTTTATCAAAAATCACATATACTTCATTCATCAAAATTTTTTTTTTCAGACACCAAGATTATATATATATATGTGTGTGTGTGTGTGTGCAAAGAAAGCAAAATCTTCAAACTTTTTATGTGCTCTGCAGAATAATTTTTATAATTTACACAATATCTCAAAGAATTCAGTAAAAAATTCTCTCATTATCATGAAATTTAATTTTATTTATAAAAATCAAATGATATAATAATATGTGTGTATGTGTGTGTGCAAAGAAAGCAAAATCTTCAAACTTTTTATGTGCTCTGCAGAATAATTTTTATAATTTACACAATATTTCAAAGAATTCAATAAAAAATTATCTCATTATCATGAAATTTAATTTTATCTATAAAAATCAAATGATATAATAATATTTTGTTTATCAATAAATATACTGAAAAAACTTATGAAATTTAAATTTTATACAATCCTTTAATCTTAAGGAATCATATTCCTGAAATATTCTTAACATTCTAACTTCAATTTATCTGCAGTAAAATCAAATCAAATTATGAATTTTTGAATATTACAATATTAACAATGCCTATTTTCAGAATCTTAAGCATATAAGTCATTAAAGCTGCTAATGAAGTAGTTTAAATTCTTATGGTTTTTATACAATGACAATATTTAGATTCTCATAACTTATTAAGTTTTAGTCACAATAGAGTGAATCTTTTTATTTAAAACTATTAATGTTTGATAACCAACTGATTTCAAAGAATATTGGTTACATTCTCTTGAGACATAAATTCCAGGATTCTGCCAAATTATCAGACCTTGTTATTTAAATTTTTTTTCATATAAGATTTTTTTTAAAAACTGTGAACAGGAACCTTTCTTATTTTTTTTAAAAATTATTTTAAAAAGTTACTAAAATCCACATACCTATTAAATTAGTATCACAA
>JAPMOQ010013041.1:482203-493592 GCA_026543055.1 Argiope trifasciata | reverse complement strand
ATATATGCACATATATATATATATATATATATATATATATGCCAAAAACAAGATTGTAATTTTGGTGTAAAATTTACTTTTTGTGATAATATTTTCAGAAGCTTTCATTAGAAAAAGCTAAAATTTAACTTAATTTCTGATTCAAAATTTAAAAAAAAATTACACTACACATTACTGCATTCCAAAATATACAGATTTGGTAGCTGTAAGTCGAACGGCTTGAAATGTAGAGCACCAACACACAGACATTCATCTTTATTATTAGCATAAATTTTTTAAATTATTTTTCTCCTAATAAACCATATAGTTTCAAAAGTTTTATTACTTTGAAAATGTTAAGCATAGTATACTAAAATATTTATAATAATAACAAAATGAATAATTTTATAATATATTGAAAGTTAATTTAAAAAGGAAAATCCATATTTTAATTATTAGATTTTCAGAAAGCAAAACCACCAGCACATCTTATTTTGCTTATATACAATTATATATGTATGTGTGCATGTACAATTGAATAGTAGTGTTACTAATAACCAAATGGAGTAGCTAATTTTACAAAGAAAGATATGACCAAGCAGATAAGGGAATGGTAAGGAAGTGCCCTTTATTGTTATAAGAAATTTATCATAAAAATTCAGTCAAATTAATAAAAAAATGTTGAAATAAATTCATATACATAAAAAATAACTAGAATAAATCATGGCATTCTAAAACAGTTTTTTAACTTTCAATTCTACAAAAAAAAAAAAAAAAAAAAAAAATGTGGGATCTGAATAAACAAATAAAATTTCTGGGTTTCCTTTTTTCATCTAAATGCACTGTTCTTTTCAAAAATGTTCATAACAGATTAAATAAACACTGATATTAAAAGTAGTTTTGTCAATGAATATAAATTTCTTTTCATGCTTTAGTTAAAAGAGTAACATCAATTTAATACATGCATTCACTTATAAAAAAAGTGATACCTACAAAAATTTTTAAAAAATTACCACTACTTTAAAGAAACTACAATATTAAACAATTTCCACCACTAAATAAGATGGGTCAGTTAACTTAAAATCTGGGCGGATTTTTTTTCTTATTAATTGTAAATAATAGTGCATATTAGCTAATATATTGTGCAAAATCAGCATGCAAATATCCAGCTTCCATTTGTAGTCAGCGTGCAAAAAAGTTGTTTTTGAATAAAAAAGTGAGCAATGTCACATAGCATACATCCGACCATATTTTGACAGCTAGCTCCACATACAGCCATCAGAACAAATATATAGCAAGTGGTTTTACACTGGGCTGAAAAGTTCTCTGTGTACGGTTTTAGTGATCAAGCAAAATGTAAACAAAGTAGGGGGTAATCTGTTGTTGTTGGTTTCACTGTACGTCATCCGGTGACGATCATTTTAAAATCTATAGTAACTATTACATAATCTTGTTATGTATTATGATTCTTTTTTCACATATTTAAGGAAATATGAGGCATATTTTAATTATCGATACCTCCAAGTTCTCCTAAATCCCCATAAATTCCAGGTTTCATGGTCGCATTTCCTAATTAATTGTCTGCAAAAATTGAAAAGTTTACAATCCTACTTCATAACTGAAAATGCATCGAAATACCGTTGCCATTCATTAAGAGATAAAAAAAAAAGCCTATTGTTGTACTGCATCTGGCAGTAGGTATTACGTCAGTTGAACAGCTACAAGAGGATTTGTCGAAATGGAATATCAGATTTACAACTTGGCGCTGTTTCTCTCCTCAGCTCCGTTTTTTTATTTCGCTTATTTCAAAATTTTTGGCTAAGCAACCTGTAATTTGACGGGGTGATTTAGATAGAGATAAAAGGCAGTGTTAACTTAGAACTCAAAATGTCAGCGAAGGTTTCATCTTTGCTTTAAAAAAACAACTGAAGCTGAGAAAGTATTTACAGCAAAATTAAAGATGAATTAACGGCAATACATAAAGTTTTTAGGGTCAAATACCTAATTTAATAATTTGATTTGATAGAAAAGAATGTGTAATAAATTTTGATAATGAATTAAAGTTTTTTTTTTAAAAAGAACCTTCATACCAACATTTTTTTTTCTTGAGAATTATCATAACTTTAAGAGATTATATGTGTTCCTGGCCAATAATTTCTATGGATTTTCAATTTTTTATAATCAAAGGAAAACCCCAGGATATATTCTTTTCGCATACTCTTAATACAATTGTTACCCTTCTTTCCCCCTTCATACACATACTCAGGTTGTCATTTTTAGATATCCACTCATGAGATTTGTGTGCTTCTAAATTTAATTTTTTTTAAACGGGTTCTTTTATATTAAAAACATGAAAATGGTGTATAATAGTTTTGTAACATAAATTTTTCGATTAAACATAGAATTTTTAGCAAAATTAAATTTTGGCGATCAATCTGACCCTCGATATATCAATACAAAAAAAGAATACATATTTAGATGTCTTTTTACCCAATCGATTAGCATGTAATTTCGACGCGCTACTACAATTATAGTCAAGAAATCACAACTAAAATTTTAATTATTCTGTTTATATGCATGTAAAAGTACAAATTGTCAAACATTCAACTCCTTACCTGATCTGCATCAAAATTTGATATGTATCTGCATTTTAAATACTAAAATTGGGTACTAGATGCTATCTATCCAATTTTTTAAGTTTTGCATTTATCGTGGCTGCTTGATTTCTCAGAACTGGACAGATTTCTTATATTTCTTTCTAATTGATCTCGTTTAAACTTGTATGGAAATCTACATATTTACTGTTAAATTCATATACCAAATTTCATCCAATAGCTCAGGGCCACTTTGTTTTATTTTGTTCAGAAACAAGCAGACATAAATCGATAATTCATGGTGATCTGAAACATTAAAATTTGCGATTATACTTTTTCTAATACTTTCTTTTTGTATACTTGATATTTGAGGAATCAAAAATTAAAGAAGATTTAAGTCTATTTCCAAATATCGTAGTAAAATATTGGGAACTGGACTAATGCGTTAAGTCCAACTTTGTGCACAGAATATGAGCACAAAACATGTGTTTAGTCACGACCTTCGTAATGCAAAGATCGTGGTTTAATATCGTATAGGAAGCAACAATTTATGCAAAGAATGTATTGAAAAACATACTTAAGAAAAATGGTACGTCCTTGGCACCGACGAAAATCGTAATTTGAATTGTAAATAAAAGGTATAATTTGTCAAATAAATAGTAAATCTACTGTAAAATTTAGTATATATAAAAAGAATAAATGAAGAACTTTGGCTTCTTAAAGCATTTGTTTTTTAATAAAAAATCGAAAAATGTGGCATGAAAATTTTCAACCCATTAGTACGTATAAGTACGCACTGAAAAAAATAAGCCACAGTAAAATCTCCGTATTAGTATAATATGTTAGTATAGGTTCAATAATTGCAAGATATTTATTATCTATATCTACACTTATAATAAAGCTCAATGTGTGTGTATTTTTTGTTGCGTGTGCTGGCGCTCTACACGCTAGACTTTGAATTTACAGCTACCAAATTTGGTACATGTATACCTTGGAGGTCGCAAATGTGCACGTCGGAGCCTTTTTTCAAATTTTTAATTTTAATCTGAATTAATTAAAAACTAAGCGAAATTTCGACGATTTTCCGCTATAACTTCCGAAAATATTATCGCACAAAGATGATTTTTGCATCAAATAAAAGATTTAAAACATCAGCTTTCTAATAGTATCAGTATTTTAACATATAACTTAAGCTTCAATTTTTCCCGAATTTTTAAAGAAATATTTTAACTATATTTTTCAACAACATATTTCGGACGAAACAATAAGATTTAATTTGCACGAGCACGTTGCGGGCGAAAGAGAAAAAATTATCGTTTATCAATATGTTGCCATCATATCGACAAAAACACAAATAAATAAATAAATAAATTATTATTGCAAATTAAACATATAAAAATGCAATTTTCAGCACTTGTCTGCATGAAATGAAATAAATATGAAATATGTTTTTTTTTAAAAGAGAATGTAAAGAAATTTGTTGTCACTTTTACAATACTATTAATTAAATAAATCAGCTTTATTTAAGACAAACAGGGTTTAATATATATATAACCATAAAATTATTAAAACAATTAAAACCCATTTCCTGCTATATATATATATATATATATATATATATATATATATATTCAATTCAAGATTCCAACGGTTAATTTGTAAAACTTTAATAATAGAAATGCATCTGTAAAAATGGTCTAAATCATAGGTTCCCAACGTGGGCGATAACTCCCCCTTGTGGGCGTTTGAGGTTTTTAGGGGGGGGGGGGTGAAAGACCCAGAGAAAATTAAGGGACGTTGATATAGAACTTAGGAGCATGAGAAGATTAAGTCTATAAAAGACGTCGACATTCGATATCTTTAAGTTTTAATAAAAATAATTTTTAATGTAATGAAGTATGCGTTTTGACTGTTCTCTTAAACTGTCAATTTATTTATTTAGAAAGTAATCGTTTATTATGAATTAATTCGCATCATCAAAAACCCTGTTTGTCATTATGACAGGTGAGCTGCAATTGTTTTAAATAAAGAAGAAATTCAGTAGCGTTTCACTTTCAACAATATTCTATCTATGAGTAATTTTTTTATATTTAATTCTTGTTTTCATCATGTATTATGTACGCTCTTATTTAACTGGACTGGGAGGGAGTGGTATTGACATATTCATAAAAAAAGGGGGCGCCAACTCGAAAAAGGTTGGGAAATTATGGTCTAAATGAAGTAAATAACTACATAGAATGTAATATGAGTCTATAAATGCTTTAAAAAATGAAGAAGTTTAGCTTTTAAATAAAAAGAGATAAACTTCAATAAACTCAGTCTCAAAACTGACTGATTTATGAATATTTGAAGATCACTATTCAATAAAAACGGATAATTTTAAAGCACTTCACCGACCATTCCAAAAATGATACCTTAATCAACGTCCAGGATTTCTTAAGACTGACTGGTCTTAGAATGAAAATACTGAATGTTCCAAACATTTCTATTCAAGACTTCATAAATCGATCACATTTGACAGTAGAAGATAATCTTCATTTAGTTATTTGAAAGTTGAAGTGTCAAGAATATTTCGTAGAATACGATTCCTGATAACTAAAAGATGTATAAAATTTAGACAATAATTTTTTAAATTATTATTATAGACCAAAACAAAACAAAATATTATTATAAGAATCATTTAAATGTTTTCGAAAGCAAAACTAAAATGTAAATTTTATGATCTGAGAATTTTTAAATTTAAGTATTTTTTGTGAATATTCTTGAAATATTACAAAAGTTATTGTAATTATTCAGTAGTACACATAATGATTTTTTTACTTATATTTAAAAAAAAGTACTAGAAACTTTGTATAAGTACTAGAGTACTTTCTAGAGTAGTTTCTAGTACTAGAAACTACTTTGGTAGAAAAAAAAAGTTTTTATATCTATTTGCAGTTTAACCATTTCCACTTTAATTTAAAGTTAAAATTTTGCGAGAGCTGACATATAATTAAAGAGACATATAGTACATTACGGGCTTAAGATCTTTATAACTGCATGAGTAAATTTTACGTCTATCAAAATTTGAGCCTTATATGCATTTTGATGAAGTAGCTATTAAAAGACGTTACATAAAGTATTTAATTGACAATGACAAGTCACATAAACTATTCAATCGACAATGACGTTACATAAAAATTTAACTGTTAATTTTAAATAGCAGTAAGATTGGCGAACCAGCTCGTCTCCAAAGGCGGCTAGTAGTTTATAATAACGAAATCGCATCACTGCAAGGTTATAATGACTGGTCGAATCAAAATTATTAATACTGTTTGTTCTTTGTAAAGGGAAAACCAATTTTCTCTAAAATTTCATTATCATATTTATCAGTTTATCATTCTCTCTGGCTCTCCAAAAAGTCACCACACATTTTAAAGAAAGTAGGTTATTGTCGCTATGATTGTTTTGATAACATTAGGCTTTGGATGCAGAGAAACGGTTGTGCAAAATCAAAATTATTTTACTGACCAGTCTTGAATTTTTCCTGATTGTTTGACCGATCTGAAATAGTTAAGTGATATAATCTTGCGTAAGTCTCAAATTGAATATCATAAGTTGGGTTAGATAAAAGCTGATCTCTAAATGGATTACTGATATAACTGCATTTTCAAATATTATGAGTAATGGGATAGTGTTGCATAATTATTGCAATAAAAGTCTTTATAACTGCATGAGAGAATTATATGACTATCAAAAATTTGAACTTTATGTATATATTGATGAAGTAGCTATTAAAAGACAAATTACATAAAGTATTTAACTGACAGTGACAAATCACATAAAGTATTAAATTGACAATGACGTTACATAAAGTATTTAACTGTTAATTTTAAACAGCAGTAAGATTGGCGAACCAGCTAGTCACCAAAGGCGGCAAGCAATTTAATGAAGTTAAAACAAACAGTTAAAAAATATGGAACACTATGAGGATAAAAAATTATAAAAAGGATACAAAACTATTTCTTACAAATATATTATTGCCTCAAAAAAGAAATATATATGTTTAAGACGAGTAAGATGCATAATAAAATAAATAAGGAAATGGATTTATTTTCTGTGTCATGCTAAGAATACTTAATAATAAAAAGCAGGAATGAGCTGCCCTAAAGTTTTTTCGCATACTCTCTAATAAAGCTACTATATCAGAGAAAGCCTTGCATGGTGATAGCATACAACAAGTACGAAATATTAACTTTTGGAGTTAATTTAGTATTTTCCCTTATATCGTGTCATTCTTGGCGAGTTGTTTAGCAATTAACCCTTGTCATAACGTTAATAGTATCCAAAAATAGAATTTGTACTTTAGACAGGTTTTTCTCAAGCGATTAAAATAAAAATTTGGAACATAAATAAGTCTTATAGTCACAAAATAACATAGCAAATTTGATATACTTAAGGCATGACGACTTAAGTCATTGGATTTATATGTTTCTAAAAGTGCAAATCGACAGATGGGCAAACTTTTGTTAAATTTGGCTCAAAATTTTATAGGTGTTTAGACTATAGATGTTCCTTTTGTGTGTCGAATTTTATCTAACTCTCTTCGTTTTGCAATTATCATGTTAAATTATATTAGTACTTACAGATACTTTTCGACTGTCTGTTATATTAGCACTAACCAGCGGGTGACCGAGCTCCACTCGGAGAAAACAGGTATCGAAGCTAACTCGAAGATTTAAATTTTCAATTGTGATTAATCAAAACAATACATGCCATAAGAAAATTTGTGAAACCATTGGTGAAAAGATAACTGGTTAAAGTGTACCATTGTAAACTATTCTAAACAAAGTTAGAGTTTGGAAAGGGAACTATTCTATACAAAGGTAAAGTAAAGGTAAAGATTGAAGTGTGTTGAAGTTCAATATTTTTGACAAATTTATTTAGAAAAACCAAACATATATACATACATAAGAAACATATTATAAACCTATAACAGCATAAACATAAAACTTTATTAGTTCGCCATATTGGCTATAGATGGCAGCACGTTACCGCTTGAAAATTTAAGTAGCCATTATGGCGAACTAATAAAGTTTGAAAATATCCTATCTGTAACTCCGAACTGCTCGACCGTAGCGCTTCAAAACCGGTACCAATCGATTCCTCGTGGCCAAAAACCCCAGACCCCCAAGTTTACTGGAGTTTATTGATTCTGGGGCGATTTTCGACTTGGCAACCATTCCTCGTATTATAGTATTAGATTATATTAGTACTTACAGATACTTTTTGATGCTTTGCATCAAAATTGCAGATCCTTTAGGGATTGTGCGTTGGTGTCTGTGGGTATAAGTTAATGCTAAAATAACCGTTTTTTCAGATCAGCATCGACTTGGATTTAAATATTTTACATTAGTTGATCTCTGTATAGAAGTGCGTAGGCACAATAAAGTGGAGGCGCAATAAGCTAGTTAAATGAAAACAGACATCTAGATATGACACTTAAAAGCTCTAAGCAGCCCAATGTATTCAATTTTTTCCTTACATATATTAAAATTATTTAATTAAATCTTATGGAATTATTATCCAAATTTCCTGCATTATATCATTTTATTTATTTTTCAGAATGCTATTAGAAATTCCCTCAAGGACGTTTTTAAAATTGTGAAAAATTGTTGCCCTTGTTGAAATATACAATTTAAATTTTTTTTAAAGAGAAATCCTTTTTTAAAAAAGAGTATTAAAATTGAAATAACCAAAATAGTTTATATCAGAAAATGCCACATTCGATTGCATAAAACGTACTTATTATCAAAAAATAACAAAGAGAGAGAGAGATGCAGTTTCGAAAGATACACTCCGTTGTTCAGACATTCGAATTACTAACTAAGATACAGTGAAAATGATTCCGAAGTGATGAGAATTAATTTATCTTAGTACATGATGTCTAATAGAGATAATTTACAAACATGGTTCATGCCAAGCAAATGAATGTAGAGATACTAATTTAACAGGTATAATTATATTCTGTTTCAAATGACGCGTGTTTATTTTAAAGACTCTCTCGGGGGAGGGATTGACAAAAAAAATTCAAACCATCACCAAGCATTTTAAATATAAATAATCCCTTGGGGGACTGGTTGGCTTGCTAATTTGATAGATATATAATTCATGCTATTTTAGGAGCTTTTCACCGTCTTCTTTAATTTATTATGCAATTCACTTATTTTCTGAGAGCTTCTCTAAAGTTCTTAAGAAATGAACACATTTCACAATTTCTAGTCTTTTAACACTGTAGACAGATTTCTAACCTAAAATAATATAAAATTTGGCATTTTTCTTTCTAGTAATTTAAGTTTAAAAAAATGAGTAGATTTTTCTCACATTAATGTAAATACACCCCCTTCTTCCCTGAAATATGTTTTGCCAATAATGATTTGTGTTAAAGGTATGATAACGATTCAAACTATTAAAAAAGTATCTGTCACTTAAGTGGTGATGGTTTATCAATAACTTTCATGTTCTTCCAGTATTACATCATTTTTGCATTATCGATAGTGATAAGTTTAATATTCCTTCAAAATTTTTACAATTCTTGCGGAGAAAATTTCTCAACAAATACATGTATTTGAAATTAACTAAACACACACAAAAAATTGTGCACACAAAAATCATCGAAAATATATTTATATTTTTTGACTTTATGGCGATGAACAATCATTTTTGCATTACTAGCTATCTTTGGCGCCATCGGATTAATGGCAGGTTCGAAGAGAGAGAAAAGCCTTTGCATTTTTAAATTTGCTTTAATCAATCCCTGGAAGGAATAGTTTATTTATATGGAGGCGCAGACAAGTCACGTTCTCTCACCTCAACAGATTAGGCAAAAGAGAGAGAAATAAATTATCCCTATCTTATATAATATGAGATATTGATAGGGAAAATATTTATCCACAGTGAAAATATACTAGTAAGATTCTGATAGAATTTTTTTTTACATATGCCCGAATAAGGTTAGGGAAACACAGATATCTTTTTTAAAAAAAATTATTAATACATATTTATGTACACTGAAGTGACAAAAGTCATGGGATAGCAATATGCAAATATACAGATGGCAGTAGTATCGCAGCGAAAAAGTATAAATGCGCAGTTCGTTTTCCAGAGCTTTCATTTGTGTTCAAGTTATTCATGTGAACAGGTTTTTCGTGATTTATGGCGGCACGACGAGAATTAACAGACTTTGAACGTGGAATGTTAGTTGGAGCTAGACGCATGGGTCATTCCATTGCGGATATCGTTAGTGAATTCAACATTCCGAGATTCACAGTATCAAGAGTGTGCCGAGAGTATGAAATTTCAGGCATCACATCCCATCATGGACAGCGCAGTGGGCGACCACCTGCACTTAACGACCGAGACCGCTGACGTCTGTGTAGAATGGTCAATGTTAATAGACACGCAACACTTCGTTAAATAACTGCAGGAATCAATGTGGGACGTACGAGGGACGTGTCCGATAGGACTGTGCGGCGAAATTTGTCTTCCTTGGGTTATGACAGCAGAATACCGACTCGAGTGCCTTTACTGACAGCACGACATCGCCTTCAGCGACTGTCCTGGGCTCGTGAGCAGATCGACTGGTCCCTAGACCAGTGGAAAACCGTGGCGTGGTCAGATGAGTCACGATTTCAGTTGTTACGAGCTGATGGTAGAGTTCGAGTGTGGCGCAGACCCCACGAAGCCGATGGGACTTTTATGGATGACAATATGCCATGTCACCGGGCCAGAACTGTTCGCGATTGGTTTGAAGAACATTCCGGACAATTCCAGCGCATGATCTGGCCACCTAGTATCGCCCGATATGAATCCCATCGAGCATTTATGAGACATCATCGAAAGGTCCGTTCGTGCCCAAACTCCTGCACCATCCACACTTTCACAATTATGGACGTCTATACAGACAGCATGGCTCAATATTCCTGCAGAGGACTTCCAACGACTTGTGGACTCCATGACACGTCGAGTTGTTGCACTTCGCCGGGCAAAAAGAGGACCGACACGATATTAACAGTCATCCCATGACTTTTGTCACTTCAGTGTATAATATAAAATAATATTTGATATATTTGGTATATATTCATTTATTGTGGCATATGTTCATATTCATTATTTCGAAAGCCTAACACCCGTCTATCCATAATGTTTACATACTTCTAATTTTCTAACTACATCTTTATATATCCAATTATATCGCAAGAGAAAACAGCAATATTTACAAATAGAGACATTTTAAAAACTTTTTACGTTACTTGATACTGAAGTTAAAACATATTTATAAATACAAAAGATACTAAAAAATTTATTGATGTGCCTTATATTGAAACTTAATTAAAGTGGGGAAAATAAGTAGAGTCTTCATATCTTGGACATAAGAATGAAAAAAATAAGCCAAGATGAAATATTATTAGCACCTAGAAGAGCGGTGCAAATTGCACTTCAATAATAAATTATATTTTTTGTAAAATAAGTTTAAAATTTTAAAAACATGAGTTAAAAACAAAAATTAATTATATGGCAAGAAATTTGGTATCATAATTTTTTTAATGTTAAGTAAACTACTTTTCTATTTTAATATTTTTGGAAGTTACAGCGAAAAAATGTCAAAATAATTTAAACTAATAAAAAAGATTTTTTAAAGGCTCCGAGATGGGCATTCCTACGCTTCAAACTGTATATATGCTAAATTTGATACTTGTACGTCAAACGGTTTGGCTTGCAGATCATCACCACACACACACACACACACACACACACACACACACACACACACACAC
>JAPMOQ010013041.1:434179-482193 GCA_026543055.1 Argiope trifasciata | reverse complement strand
CACACACACACACACACACACACACACACACACACACACACACACACCGTTATTATTTGTATAGATGGAGTTTGGCCATCCTGTTGTATTTCGAATATCGTCATATAAACCTGAGAATACAGCTATTTTGGCGAAATCTTGGTATCTTATTTAGAGTGATGACTGAAATTGTTGACTTTATTGTGAATCGTTAAACCACCTTTCCGATATTTTTGCAGGGTAGCAAGGAGATGACAGCGTTGGAAAACTAAATGATGCATTGTTGGAAAATAGATCACTGATGGATGGTGTAAGTTTTGGTTCTAAAATAGTGTCTGCGTATTTTCTTGCATTTTAAGTCTCATCAATAACATGAAGGAGAGCAATATAGTCTACTGACATGCATGACCAAATCATTATATTAATCGAATTCTTCATAGTTGTCTGAACGCAGTCAGAATTTAGCTTTTCACCCATTCTATATCTTACCTACTTTTACTATCTTACCTTTGCCATCACTACAGAATAACAATATGTTTGATTCATCACTCCCTCTCGGGCCGCGGTGGCCTGGTGGTAAGGTCTCGGCTTCGGAACCGGAGGGTTTCAGGTTCGAGACTCGATTCCACCGAAGAACCGTCGTGTCAGGGGGTCTCTTGCACGTTAAATCTGTCAGGCAAAACGTCCTCCCGCTGGTGTGGCGTGGTGTGGAGAGGGGGGTGCCACTTCAGGTGTCGTCCTCGTCATTTGAATGTGGTTCAAAATTACGAGGTCCGTCCCCAAATAGCCCTCGTGTTGCTTAAAACGGGACGTTAATATAACTAAACTAAACTAATCATCACTCCCTCTAACTGTTGACTACTAATCATCTGTCCCATTAATGCGTTCTTTTGTCCATTATAATTTTTTATATGCTGCTGAAAATTGAGATAAGGATTTTTTCGTTCAATTCTACCTCATAGTTCAACATCTAATAATCTTCTTCTGATTGTTCTGGAATAGATATAAATGTCAGCATCATTCAAATGGCCGCTGATGACGTTCTTCTATTTTAGAGACACAGTCATTTTATTTTTCTGACATCACCAAATGTGATGCACCTTTTCAGGCTTTTCAGGCTTTGCTTTTTTATTGAACTTGTTTCTTGATATCGTAAACAAAATTTTAGGACTCCAAATATAGTCACTGAACCCCCCACCTGACTTGCGTAGGAAAGACCACATTCATGTAACCCAATAACCATAGTTCTCTCTCTAAGTGTCCAATATATTCTCTGATTTGATATCATTGCTTTTTGATTAAATATTAGAAATATTTACAAAAATACCAAATGGGTATTAAAAGTTTTACAAAACTTCTAACTTACAGTTTAATTACATAAAAAACTATCTTCTTTCAACAGAAAAAAAAAACCAAATAATGACATGTTCCAAATTTAAACATTATTTCAGTTAATGCTAGCAATTAATAACATTTGTTTGGTTCCTAGAATTAGAACAGTTATTTGTCAGCTAAGTTAGAAATTACAATTCACTGCATCACTGTGTTTATTCTTCAGATTAAAGAAAGAATAATTTCTTTTACATTACAAATATTTGAATTTTGCTTTTTGTATTGAAATCAGCATTAAATTCCCTTTAAAATGATATGTAAGAGTTTGCATTTTGAGAAACGTAATATTTTCTGCGAGCATACAAAATTAGAAGACATAACGATTTCAAAAAGTGTCTACAATTTTTATCACCACTATATAATGGAACTCCGTGATCTTAATTAGGAAATCGAATAAATTTGGGAGCTATCAAAGTAAACAAGCACCGATTATTGAATAAGATCTCTCTCAGGATAAAAATTTATTGTCATTACAGAATTTGAAGTACGCCCTAAATTAGAATTATCTTTGTATTTACATTCCCACGAATGTTTCAATATTAAGCAACAATTATTATCTTGAACTTTAGAATGGTTATTTTAATTCATTTTGACTTCTCTCTCTCAGACTAAGATTTTGCTACTCCTAGAAAAAAGAGAACCGTCCTCTTTCTTTCATTTATGCTATCTATACATCTAGAGGAAATCGAGAACAGCGTATCATCTGTATATTGTTCGCCGTCTTCTGCTTTGTAGATTAATATTTTTTGTAAAGTAGGCTTAAATTTGACACCACGTTTGAAATAGATGACGAACGGTATAATTTATCTGATTCCACGTTCCCGTTTAGTGTTATGTAAAAGGGACCAATATGAGTCCTGGTCATCATTTTGCACTCTTTGGATCTTTGCACACATTTTAATTTAGAATATAAAATTCGCAGATAGCATTTTCATAGCCAAATTAAGAATTTACGCAAATGTAATGATTTCTAAAATAGTGAAATATATTATTAAAGCATTGATCCTCTCTCAGATATAATATTTATAAATAAATAAACCCGAGGTTTTATAATTAGAAGAGTTCTGTGGCTAGACAGAATTTAAGACAGACATAAGAGTTTTATGAGTGGCATGATAACAACTCAATCCTGGCAACAATTTTGCTCATGATTTTTATATAGCTCTTACCAATTAACATTTTAATTTATAATCGTTTTATAAATATTTAAATAATTCAGATTCTCTCTCTTTTATTTATAAACATAACCTTTCAAAATATATGTTTGGTAAAACATTACTATGTCTTCTATAAAATATTTAAGAACTATTACAAAAATATATTAGAAACCTATTTCTTTATACATTTTAGGACTTTGTTTATTTATTTAATTCCTAATGTTATAATGATTCCTATTCAGTTACTTATTCTGCAAAATAAATTAGTGTTTTTATTTATCTCCTACGTCCTGTATTCTTCTTTAATCAATTATTTTCTTTAAATGTCTTGAAAATTATTTCCACCAATAGAAATAGAAAATTAATTTTTGAATTTACCGCATCGTTTTATGGTCAAAATTTTTTTAATCGAACATTTGTATTTTTTAAAATATCGAATAATTGTTTTTATAATCGGTATTGAAATTTGTATACGAAAATGTGGTTTAGGAACTTTTTGTTTGTGTTTAAATAAATGAAAATGAATCTTTTTCAATTAAATGTGTCAATAGCTCAAAATAGTTTACTCTTAAAAAATAGATCAAACGAACTCGAGTCTCCAGTGAAAGGATAAGTGCGTAACTGGATGAGCTTAAAGGAAAGGATTGATAGGTAACTAGAATAATCATTCTGGAGTTTATTGTAGTTTTCAATATTTATCCATTTTCCTGCTGATAGGCATTGTAACAATCATCATAAAATATAAAGATCGACAGAAAAAAAATCATTCAGGTAAACAAAAACTGCAAAATTTTTATTCCGGACATTAACAAATGCAAATTTTAAAAAGCAATAAATCATAGCTAAGAAAATGCAAAAACTTTTATGCTGGCTCAATTTTTCATACAAATCTTTCTGTTTTTGGCTTATGTAAATCATTAAATAAAAGATTTTTCAATGCAAAATATTTTTTAAAATAATCATTATATTGAGCATTTTATTGTAAGGTGAACAGTATATTAGTAGTTTGAAAAGCAATTAAAGAAAAATAAAGAAAAACGAGTAATAATTTTTTTTAGATTCAATTCCTACTTAGGTCAACAACAAAAATTAT
The DNA here is from genome assembly GCA_026543055.1 of Argiope trifasciata. Taxonomy (NCBI): domain Eukaryota; kingdom Metazoa; phylum Arthropoda; class Arachnida; order Araneae; family Araneidae; genus Argiope; species Argiope trifasciata. The sequence goes on along the minus strand of JAPMOQ010013041.1, from coordinate 478,572 downwards.
TTTAGTTACTTTGTATTAAATAATTATCAAAAAATATTAAATAACAAAAAGTTATTGATTTTTTTTTAAGAATTGAACTCGCATTCTTCACCTTCAAGTGAAAAATATCGAAATTCTTGCATTTTACGGAATGAGCTACTACCTGTTGATTTCAATTTCCATTAAAAACTGCTAAAACTCTATTTAAAGTATTAAATATTAATTAAATTTAATGAATTAATTAATGTTTGAAAAAAAACACCCTTGTATTAATATCAAGTGTCATCTACTACATGTTTAAAAATTAGAACTTGAGTAAATGAATAAAAAGTATTTTATAAACGACTGAAAATTTGAGCAAAATATATAAATATAGGGAGAGTGTGAACTTAAGTAGGTATTGAATGACAGCTGCTATTGATGTCTATTCAGATAAATGTAACCGCTCAAAAGTTTTAAATAAAAAACGTTATTATCAGTTGTCCTTTTATGCAATGTGTTATTTTAAAGAATAATATAAATTTTGAATTATAATTTCTATATGTATATATGTGTTATTTTAAAGAATAATATAAATCTTTAAATAAAAAGAGATGCGATGTTCTAAAGGTAAACAATATATAAAAAATATACAATATAAATTTATAGAAAATTGTATTATGAAACACTGCATCAATCGTTTGAAAGCATTGAAAGACTAATAAAGAAAAGGATAGCTGCTGTCGAAGGCTATCCAGATAAATTTAGCTGTTAAAAGCCTTGTGTAAAACCATTATTATGAATTCTCTGTTTATGCAATGCTGTATACCGTATTGTACCCAGCTGCCTATATTTATCTTTCGATTCATCGACCGTTTTTACAAAAGCGGTTTTATTTGTTCTTAAAATACACGCGTAACGATTAAATAACATCCTCCCATGTAACAAACATAAAAATAAAAATATCCATAAGGTCAAGAATTAAAAATAAATATTTTGTCGGCAATATGGATACTTTCTTCATACTTTTATGATCTCACAGGAAAAAAAAAATTCTATTTTTTGTTTTCATGAAAAAGTAAATATTGTTTGTACTTTTTTAATTAAAAAAAGCAATCGCTCTTTATTATCTTTATATAATGTCGAATTAACACTCCTCCAGTTATAAACCAGCAAGTAAGCAATGCATGCGTAGAAAGGTTCAAAAATGCTGTTCGGTATCGGCAAGTACTTGTCTCGACGGGCAACAGCTTGCCGCTGTATTCTATTTCTTTTTGCTTCGCATGCGTTTGTAGAATTTGACGGGTTTTTTTTTTTTTCCGGCATCAAAAAAACTGATTACTTATCGTAAATTAACTCCGACATTTTTTGCTCTTTATTCTTTCTAATGCGAAGTTGTGCTTAAATTTTTTTTATTTTTTTATTTTTGGTGTTTCTAATGTATAGTTTTCCAAATTTAGGTTTGTTGACCTTTTTATTTCACCATTTTTTTGTGCGTTTGTAGGCAAATATCCATCATTTTAACTCGATACGCAGTGAAAAAGAAAAATCTAGGGGCACCAAAACGACAATTTGGAGTCAAGCATAGAATGCTAAATCTATCTTATGAAACTGTGGAAACATAAATCAGTCCCTTTCTACGCACGCGCGGCTTTACTTGCCATCATATAACTGGTCGAGTGTAAACCCGGCAAAATATGAGGTAAAAAATAAAATGGTGCTAATGTATTGTTTTCAAACATAGATTTATTAACTTATTATTATTTTTTAAAATGCTAGATAAAAATTATTCTAGCAAGAGCTTTTATTCTTTTACTAGATGCTTTTTTATTCGTAAAAAAATTAAATAAGCGCTGGAATAAATTATTAAAAAAAACAAAATTGATGGGAAAATCCGATATAGTAAACACAATTTCAACGTTAAATTACAGGCGAAGCAATGACAAGATTTTAGAAAATTCTATTAGCATTATTTATACATATCTCTGACTGGAAAAATACTGACTTGTGTTGCCGAATTAAGTTTAGACCAAACAAATACTCTAATCTGTCTGAATCTATAAAATTTTGACTGATACTTTGAAACGTTTTACCCCCAGGGAAATGGAAGGGAAATTCCACATGGATCTATTATTGTAGTGACAAGATCACATGTCGAATTTCATTGATCACATTATAATCAATACAGTATTTGTTTACCTGATTTCGAAAGTATAGATCCATAGGCGGTCAACCTTTTGATAGATTTGACCCAGAACTTCATGAGAATATACATTTTAGAAACTAAGCATGTAAGAAATTTTATTTATTTAGCTCTTAATGTTTTGCAGTTGTGCATTCTGGAGGTTCGATCTCGGAACCATTGGATCCGTGACAGTGTAAAATAACTGCTAGACAAAAGTCTACACTCCGGTCTAAAAGTTCTTATGTGTCTTTTGAATTTACCTCTACATTACTTCCCCTCCAATGAGTTGGAAGTGAGAAGAACGATGTTATCACACCAAGTGTTTTTGGTGGGCTACGAACGTTTATGTCGCGCCAAGCGTTATGGTGACTTTTGCTACCGTTAGAGGGCACCACGAAGATTGCAATTGTTAGTTTAGAACCAGGGTCACCAATATGCATTCTTGAGGTTCGAACTCGGGACCATCGGGCCCGTGGCAATGTAACATAACTGCTAGACAAGAGTGTATACTCCGGTTAGGAAGTTCTTATGTGGCTTATGAGCTTACCACTACACAGTTATCGAGTTTACTTGCATTCGAATAATCAGACAAATAGACTCCCTCTGAAAAGGTTTCGAACAAAATTTAGTAAAAATTTGTAAATTTAGTCAAAAATTCATGCATTGAATTTTATCCTTTTATCTCAAAATGGTTTTCAGTAATCGTAATTGTAGATAGTTCCATATAATGCAAATAATGTGTTTTTTGAACTCTGGAGATCTGAAACGTGGATAATTATCAAAATATTGAACTCAAATCTTATGACGATCACAATACAGCCGATTCCGGTTAATCGGACCACATCGGGACGCGATTATTTTGGTCCTAATAACCGGATGGTCCGATAACACGAACATGCCCTATGTTACAAGACAAGACGTGAAATACGTAACATATTAAAATGTCATTATGACCTTTATTGTGCGGCACACGCGTATGGCGAACATACAAACTAGAACTACTGTTGCTTATGAACCTTATTCATTGAAAAATAAATTTACAAACAAATTCTTCGAAACTATCTACACGATATTCAGCATGCGAAACACAATAAAAAAAAGTTTTTATCAAATTCCAGTCAACGTTTGAAGAACTTACTATCGAGCTGCCCGTTCTAAGAAACAAAGTGCTTGCTCACCTCTCGCTGGTTCTTTTCCCTTCCGGACCTCCTGCTGTTCACAGGCGACTTTCGGCTTCTTTTTCATCTTCCCTGCCACGTTCTTTGGTCCGTTTAAACGGAATTTTGGTCCAAGTAAGCGAATAATATTAGGCTTATGTACATAGGATTTGTTTCGGTTCTTTAAGATTCGGTCCGAATAAGCGGCTGGTCCAATTACCCGGTGGTCCAATTAACCGGATTCGACTGTATTCTCTAATTCACGTATGAGAAAGCAAAAATTCATTTAAACTTGTTGATTTTGAAATCAACAGGAGTGATCTTCCCAAAGCGTACACTCTAATAAATTTATTCTGCCACAGAACGTCTTGATGGTATTGGAATATAATAGTTAAAAAATTATTATTTTGTATGAATTTAACTTTTTTACTGAATCTATCAGCAGATCCCTGACGAGTGTTTTGAAAATTAATCCCTGGAATGCTGTTAATAATATTCGAAAATCAAATTTGTGCTTTAGAAGCGTTTTTCCCAACCGATTCGAGCAAAAAAATTGATGCAAAATCAGATTTGTGGTCACAAAATATCATACCAAATTTGGTACATTTTTTACAATGCAGGTACCCTGCATTTTTGAGTAATCACAATTATATATTTCTAAAAGTACAGGTCAAGAGACGGTCAGAATTTGCAAAATTTGGTTCAAAATTAGATGATGATGCCATATCCATGTTTTCACAGAAAGAGGATGCAGTAGCTTCTGATGGTAATGACCCCTAAGCACCCGTAACCACTTCTTGCTCACCTGAAGCACCTGAACTTCTATCTCAAGTGAAGATGACACACACATTCGCTTGGACAGCCCTTTTTTAAAGGAGTCTCATTCTTACATAGAAAAGAGGAAGAGCCATGCTCAAAACCGAGACAGCCAGATCACGGGGAAGACTATTCCTAAGCCACGACGCCGACTCAAAATTAGATACATACACTGTGAAAATGTGAAATCTCTGTACCTAATTTATATCGATCTAATTCTCTCCTTTTTGCTGTATTTTATTTATTTATATTCCAATAACCGATTTCCTCAAAATGAAATTCATTTAAAATTGATAGAAATCTATAACTTTGGTACAAAGATCGTATTCCAAAATCCATCCACCTAATTTTAAAAGTTTTTGTGTTATCTTCATCATAGATAGACATATATTTTTCAAAAATGTCTTTTTCTAACTAGGGGAGATCTGAAGCATGGAGATTCTTCAAAACCTTGAGTTCTATATTTTTGAGGATAATTTCTCTATAATCCATATGCAAGAAAATAAAGAATTATTGAGTAGCATAACAGCTAGGCATGCTCTCTAGCGGCACCAACCAAAAAGACAGGCAGTCAACTTCCAGCCGTCAACAAAGTAGAATGTTTTATTTATCTCTGCCAGTGTATGCATGTTACTATTTTGTGTAATTCATATTCAATTGTAACTATGTTTTTGTGTTCCTGCTCTTAGCCAAAATATAATATTTTTAGAGCTAGCTGGCATTTTGTTTATTTGTTTGGTCAATCACTTAGTCACAGTAGGAAATTAGACTTTCTTATTAAAAGTATAGCTCTTAATAGAGCACTTCCTGGAACAGCAAAATTGCCTAAATTTATCATTTTAAATATCTTTGTGAATCAGACCGTATAAATACTATAAAAGGCATTTTGACGTTAATTATGCAGAATGCCAAAACTACAGTGAAACGAACTAGGTGGGAATGAGAAATTCAATGAAATTGCTGGAAGATATTGCGATGAAAAGTGATAGGATTGTTCAGCTCTAATTATAAAAGGCAAACTAAAGAGGGTTTTCTCCAAACCTTTTTCGCCTACTTCTAATAAACATGTAACTCCCGCATAAAATTTTGAACTTTGGGTAAGGTTACAAATGCCTTGCAAGGGTATCTCTCGTAACCTTTCTTAAATATTACCTGACAATAATTACGTTACTGATCTTTAGCGAGAATTTAATGTTTTTTTTATAAATACATTGGGTGACTAATGTTGATTGATCCTTGGGATGTGGCTAACAATACTCGAAAATAAAATTTGTGTTTTCAGCGCACATTTTCGAAAAGATTGAAATCGAAATTTGACGTAAAATTTCTATAATAGCCACAAAATCACACACTGAATATCATGTATTTAAATCATTGAGTTTTTGCATTACGGCATTTACATGACCAAATCGTGTTTACATGCATTCAAAAATAAGCCTACAGGTGACTCCAAATTGGATAGGTATCTACACTTTAAATATTAAATCTGTCTACTAAATTTCTCTGACTATTTTTTGTTTTATAATTATCGTGATAACTTATGTTCTAACTGTAGGCCAGATAGACTTACTCTGAATGTATTTCGCTCAAAATTTAATTCTATAAATTTGGTTCGAAAATTACATACTAAATTTCATCAGACTAATTTAAAATATTTTGGAATTACTGTGTTCCTTGCCAATAAGCACCTCATAAAATTGTTCCCATTGTACATCATGAAAAACCTCCCCCTCCAGACTCCATAAGACTTGACTGGTGGCTTCCGGTTATTGGGTGTGCTTACTGCTTTCACAGATAAATTAACAAAGGTACCGATAGACAGACCTACGCGCATTTTTCGAACCTAGGGAGGTCTGACATGTGGAAATTTTTCATAATTTCGAGTGCAATTATTTTAACATTACTCTATACTTCTTACTAGAGAAAGTAAAAAACGTCGATATTTCAATTATCAAAGGGGTAGTTAAAATAATGACTAGTTGTAATGTTTTTATTTTTCTGTGGATACTATTTTTAACTTGCTTCGAACTTGATTTCATTGCATTTCTATACAATTTATTGAAACACCATTTATGCAAAAACACCATTCCTTTTATTAGCATTTTCTTAAATTTCAATCTTTCCCATATCGCACTTACCATGTACAGTTGTGGGATTCCGCTCCGTCATCTTGAAATCAAGCGTCACATGAAAAATAGTTTTCCAGCCTTTGTGAACATATATCTTATATACCTAAAAAGGAGTAAAGAGCTGTTTCAATATTTGTTTAGAAACAGTTCATAGAAAGTGAGAAAGGAATGAAAATTTTAACGGTTTTTATGAACTACATTATAAGTTTAATTTGTTACTTTGCCATTCTACAAGATTATTTCAACATAGGTATATAATAAAACATTAAAATATTCATATATATATATCCCTCTTTATATACATGTATACATATCCAAGTCTATTATATTAATATCTATTCATGTATATTATATCTATACCTAAACATTTATATATATCTATATTTCTCATTTTTCCACATTTGGTAATTGGCATTCCGGTCAGATGTAACGTCATCCGTTTTCCCACACATAGTTAAGTGCCAACTTACAGCCAGATGGGTATCCTTCTATCCAGTTAAAGGACCACAGATGTGTGTTTCGTCGTTTCAAAGAGAACCATCATGTCTTAAAAGGAGAAGAACCTTAAAACATCTAACTTTCAACAACTTTCTTTTCGCATTAAGAAGGGATACCTCAAATAATCAAGAATCACCACCAACCGTAGTCATTAAGTGTCGAAGTTGGGTGGCTTTATCCAGTGTTGGCTGTGAATTGATCACCATTAACATGTTTACGAGAAGGGTCAGTTACAAAGAAGGATTACTAACAGATATTCCCATGATCGACTGGAGACCATTGAGGAAGCATTGTTGAGAAGCTATTGGGTGATAAGGACCTCAAAGGCAGTGGCGGAGATCTAACGGGAATAAAATGTGAGGCTTTTTGTTTGGAGAGGTAAGAGAGGATAGCGGTGAGAGGCGTAGAAAGAGAAGTCGAAGGGATACCGGTGCTCGAATTTGTTCCTGGTTTTGTGAGACGTTCCGTATGATTCGGGTATCTGTGATTTCTTACGTCCGATAAAGATCAGTGGGATTCTGGAAAGGTCCCTGGAAAAACCGTTTGAGATAATAGCCTTTTAGCGTCGTTTTTGGTGTCTTTTCTCTGATGTGATTGCAGAACTATTCTATGATTAAATTTTCTTGTAAAGAATATTAACTCAGATGAAAAATATTGTTTTGTTTACACACATAAGACTGCAAATGAAATAATTGTTTTGCTGCACTATTCTCTTATTTGATAGTTCTGAATTAAAATATTACAAATCTATATTTATGTCTCTATAATGATATGTCTTAATTTAATTTAGATCCTAATTAGTTATTAGTAAATTAGCCCATGTTATTTTATTCTAAAATATTCTTTCATTTCTTGATTCCAATCTCCCATTTTTATTTCACTATTTCTAACAAGAGCCACTGAAAACTGATGACTGTTGTAGTTTTTCGCGTTCCGAACGAAGGGATAAAAATCCCAAATATTTCGGTATATACTTTTCAAAGCTACATAAAATTCTCTTTTCTCAGTGGACACTTGTCAAAGAAATCACTATCAGAAGTTCTTTGTAAAATCAATGAAGGGAAAAAAAATTCTGTCACTTTGTTCTTGAGCGAACTGACATATTCTGTCTTTCATACTTTTATATAAATTATGGCTCCCCTGGTGAAATAAATCGAAGTTAAATATCAAATTTATGTCTTCTTTTCGGCACGCATCTGCCAAATTATACTTATCACTATTAAATTATTATGCTGACAATAATATATAGACATACTCTTTCCAATGCCTTACTGAAAAGAAGAAACACCCGGAATTAACTTCAGCTTACTTTACACAGATTCATATTTTGTACAGGGAAGTATTGATGAGAGGGACAGTTATTGTATATCGCGGCATTAAAGTAAAAAAGACTGATAATGTAAACTTAGAAAAGGGAAATGTGCAGGAGTTAAGAGTTTTTATCCTTTCATCATACGTATGTCTTTAAAGTAAAGCACGTATTTTTGAGCAGTTTCGTTGGAGAATAGAAAGAATACACTTCGAATTTTTAAAATTCGCTTTTATTCTCTCCTGGAAGGAATAATTTATGTATAAGAAATGCTGACAAAACTGGCATCAGTTCACAACCGATAAGAGAGCAGAAGAAGAGAAAAAAGAGAAGAAAATATTTAAAACCCTGATTATATACTGTGAAATTCGGATAGGGATTTTTTATATGTGTCGATTTAAGTAAAGGAATTATAGGAATCTTTTAAAAGAATTTGTTTGTGTCGATAATTTTTATCCCTTTACCTCGAAGCCTGATATCCACTTATTAATTCCTTTTTATAGAGTTCCTGTAGCATTTATTAAACAAAAAAGTTGAAATTGGATCAGAAAATAAGAGAACATTTTAGAATTAAATTTATAAGGGCTTAAGTTTATAAAAGGATATACATTTATAAAAAGATATACATTAATCATTATATATAGCGAGATACTTGTATAAATGTATTACATAAATAATGAATAAAAATGAAAAAAAAAAATCTTCTTGACCTATTTTGTTGAAATTATATCAAACGCTTGTTTTTAAATCAAATAATGCAATCGATTCAACAAAAATATGGGTTGTACTCCCACGGCCTCAGTGAGTAGCTTGTGTATTCAGCTTATTTCAAGGAAAACAGACTTATAGTACTGTTCGAGAATTTGGCCTTTGAAAATCGGTACAAACATGTAGATAAATGTAAGTATTACTCATTTTATGTAACAAAATTGTTATATAACGCTTCTTGCTTTATTATTTAAAGATGTGAGTAATAGTTTCTATATCTGGTAGTTTTTGAATTGGATACTTTGGATTCTTTTATGATACATAAATATTTATCGATCAGCTCGGTAATAAATCAATTTTACGGTGCCGTAGTCGTAGTTAAAAATAAGTATTTTTGTTCTGACATAATTTGTTTGGACATATGCCGAGTGATTATATTCGTCTTTGTCTGGTTGCTTCGGATATTGTTATGCTTGTTTCAGCTGACAAAGAAGGATCTGTTACAAAAACTAGCTACCGACTTAGATATAAAATTGAATTGGAGTACAGTGATGACGTGTGCGCTAAATTTTGGTAACTCTATTGATGCATTGGACTAGAAGCGCAATAAACATATGATATTTATATTAATCCCATACTATTGGCAAAAATAGTCATATTTTAGTTATTATAATGCTATCATTTATATGACATTTTCGGCGAATGTCAATATGACATTTAATATGCCAAATTAATATGACATTTTCGGAATTAATAATATGATATATCTAGCGAGCGTTTTTGTAAATTACTAATTGACATAAGTTAAAAGATGGATACCAAAAATCTCATTTTTTTACTAATAATTAAGAAGAATATGTTTATGTTGACTCTCTACAGACAGATGTATTGACCATGAGCCACAAAATTAACAAACTTTGAAAACAAAACAAAAACAAAACTTTGGTGAGTGAAAATGTATAACTCAGACCTTTTTTTTTTTTGAAATTTTAATTATCGAAAAATTAAAACTGATTTTTAGCTTTCTTTCGTGTTAGCTCAAAAAAGTATTATTGCTCAAAATTCATTTCCAAACTGTTTTAAAATTTAAAAAATAGTCCCAACAATAATTATAATTTAATTGTTGTACACATCTCTCTAAATTTTGGCACCTTTTTTGGCACCTTTGAAATTATTTTTTCAGAACTTTCAACAGCACCTTATATTTACTGAGGGTTTTAAACAGTTTTCATTAATTCATAAAATATATAGCTCGATCTTACCTTAGATTTGGCCCATTAGAAGAATTTATATACATAAGGGAATATAGGATCAAGACTTTTAATAAATATTTTAATGTCTGTCACATTTTGATGCCAAGATTAGTTTTAGTGTAGTGTAGTTACATTAACGTTCCGTTGTAAATCAACACTAAGGCTATTTTGGGACGGATCTCATAATTTCGAACCGTGGTCAATTAACGAGGACGATGCTTGAGTTTAATTTAAAGTTAAAATTTTACTGGAGTTTACTGATAATTAGAGCACCATATTGTACATTATAGGCTTAAGGCTTTTATAACTGCATGAGTGAATTATATGATTTCCAAAATGTGAATCTTTAAAATATTTTGATGAAGTAGCTATTAAAAGGCAAGTTACATAAAGTATTTAATTGACAATGGCAAGATACATAAAGTATTTAATTGACAATGGCAAGATACATAAAGTATTTAATTGACAATGGCAAGATACATAAAGTATTTAATTGACAATGGCAAGATACATAAAGTATTTAAATTACAATGACGTTACATAAATTATTTAATACATAATATAAAGTTAATCAAATTAGTTATTAAACTAAAATAAACTATTTGCCATGTTTAAATATGAAATTATATTGTTTAATTTCACATGTTGCCAAAGCACGACACTAAATTAATCATCGTATTAAAAGAAGATCCTCATAATGTGCTCTGTTTAGAACCAGTTAGAACCTACATCCATTGTTTTTTATTCTCAATGATATTTATCATCCTTACTTTTATCAAATAACAAATTCAAGTGTAATGAAATATGTATGTACACATTCAATTCTCATGGGCAGAAGAACTGAACTTTCATAAATGGTATCGAGTATTATAGATTTGGTTGTCTGGTTTTTCGGGATCACGAAGGCCCACTCATAGAAGAGTCTCACAGCCTCTGGCTTGTCTTTTATTGGTGATATCGGGCTGAGAATGACTTAACGTCTCTTGGTCTAATCTACAGTAAACTCTCGCTACCCGATACAACAATAACTCCCTCTACTACAATAATGTTTTGTGGTCCCGGTGATTTTGCATATAAACTAATGTTAATCTCCCCTCAATATTGCGATATTCTCTAGAATAATAAACCTCTGTAAAACGATTTTTTCAATCTAAATTTCAGTATTATTTTCTCCCTTTATAATAATATTTTGATTTTCAAATGCTTTTTTTTCGTTTTCTTTTGTTATTTTTTCCTTCTATTAAGACTCATTGTGGAAATTGGTGGGAAGTAACAGAAAAAACCATTCGGAATTGCTGGAAAAAGGCTGGTCTTTGTGTTATGAAAGATAAGAAATCTGATAATGATGAAAATTCCATAGACAATGATCTCTCAGATGATCAAGAATGTGTTTTGCACATCAAAAAATCCGTATCCCAACTTGAGGAAACAAGCGTTAAAAAGTTTGGGATTAGTATAGAAGACTATTTAACAGCAGATGAAGATCTTATGGTTTTCGCAGGAGTTATTGATGAAGATATTCTCACTGAAATTACTGATGAGATAGGAAACAATGATGAAGATGATGATGATATTGATGATGATGATGATAATACAGGTCCATCGCAGTCCTTATTGTCATCCCAGGAAGCTCTTCAATCTGTGAATTCTCTACGGACATTTTTTTCAAGCCTTCCGTCGACAAATGAAGAGCATTTTCGTGCAGTAGACTCAATGCATACAGTATTGGTGAACTTGACAGTTAAAAAAATGAATAAACAAACAAAAATATTTGATATTTTCAATAAAAAGTGTTTTCAGGTATATGAATATTTTTGTGCTTATTTTCTGAATTTATCTTATTTATTTATTTTTTTAGTATTTAAACCACTATTATTAGTATTTTACAAATTAATTTCTTCTAAATATAGATTTAAAAGTAGTATGTTATGCACCTTAAACTAATAATAATAATAATGAAAAAAAAAACTCTTATTAAATGCTCAAAATATGTGGGCCATCGATATAACAATATGCCTCTCTACAACAATATATTTATTTGGTCCCTAAAATATTGTTGTAACGAGGTTTCACTGTATATCTATATCTATACTTATAATAAAACTCAATGTGTGTGTGTGTATGTGTTGGCGCTCTATAGGCCAGACTGTTGGACCTACAGCTACCAAATTTGGTACATGTATACCTTGGAGGTCGTGAATGTGCACCTCGGAGCCCTTTTTTCGAATTTTTAATTAGAATTTGAATTAATTAAATTTTAAGCGAAATTTCGACGTTTTTCCGTTATAACTTCCGAAAATATTATTGCACAAACATGATTTTTATATCAATCAAAAGATTAAAAAAAAATTAGCTTTCTAACGGTATCAGTTTTTTTTAGTTTATAACGTAAGCCTCTATTTTTAACGAATTTTTAAAGAAATATTTTAATCATGTCTTTAGCACGTGACTGGATAAAATAAAAGAATGCCGGAAGTTCGAATTAAAAAAAACTATCATCGCAAAATAAATCAAAAGAAATGCAACTTTTAGCACGTGACTGGATATAATAAAATAAATATAAAATGTGATATTTTCTAAAAAAATAAATACAAAGCAAAGGATTCTATGATCTTTTGCAATATCTATATCATTAATTCCATAAATTATCTTTATTTACAGTAAACCTGATTTAATTTAGACAGGATATGCATTGAAATTCCGACTTAATGGCATATTTCTATAATCGTTTGCAATATCTGTATCATTAATTCAATAATTTTTTCCCTTTTTCACTTTCTTTAAAAAACATATTTAACATTTTGGCAATATCACCGAAAAAAACCTTTTTAATATTTTGGAAGCAAAATCGATAAATTATTAGAGCATTAAACTCAAAAGTTTTTCCGAATAAAGTTACCGACTCTTTAACTACTAATAGCTGAATCTTTTAACCTTAACTATTTCTTAAATTTTGGCTAATGACTATGTGATTTAATTGAAAATTTTAGAACGCATTACTCATGGCGAACCAGCTGGTCGCCAAAGGCGGCTAATATATAATAAACGCTAAATCTGATTTGTATGGTTAAACGTGGTGTTGGAATTGGAAGATCCCTTCCAAAATAACCTTCGTATTATTTCATAAACGAAAAGTTAATGTAACTAAACTAAACTAACAGAACGGCAGCTGCCGTTGCTGAATTGGACCACGACCTTCGTAATGTATTACGAAAGTCGTGATTGGACAGACAATAAACTGAAAAAAGCTAAAACCGACGAAAATGCGAGACTTTCATTTTATCGCAACTAATAATTTTTTTTTTACATATCTACTGTAAATAAATTTATCTCCAGCAATCACCATATCTATAAGATTAGAGGGGGAAAATCTATTGGAAGATTTTATTTGTTTATGAATAAAGTTATCTAATGCAGAAGGCTCCTTTTTTATTGGAATAAAACATAAAAGAAATGTGTGTATGCAACTTATAACATAAAATTTAAAATGACTTAAAGATATTTAATTTATTAAGTTTAAAAAATATTAATTTTATTTATGGCGACATTACTGATCATAAAAATGAACGTGTGGAATGGTTCAGTACGGATGAAACCGTTTGACCAAATTTGGCAGATATATAAATTAGAAAATAAGAATAGGCACCTCGGTGTAATTTTTTTGAAATTTCAATTAATTAAAAATAAAGAGACATTATGACTTTTTTGGCATTATCTTTCGAAAATATTATTTCACGGAAATAATTTTTACAGTATAACAAAATTCAAAAAATTGTCCCATTAGTTGTATAAATTTAACAATCGAGCATTATTTTTTCTGAATTTTGGCAATTATTAATTTTTTAAATTTGATTTTCAGTAAAAGATTACATTGTTGCCCTGAAATTTGAAACCATTTTCATTGTTTCACAGAATGTTTAATCACGTAATTTTTTTCCATTATTGAGGAAAACTCTGTTTAATATCTAGTTAATAATGTTGTTTACAAGACACGCATGGAATAGCTAAGTCATACTCTTGACCCAAGTTGGTACTACTAAAAAAAAAACCATAAGTCACAACATATCACGCAATTTACATTGAAATAAGAAATTGAAATCGCAAGATCAAGAAATTTAGAAACTGTTTGCGTTGTGTATATGAAGAATTAAAAGAGGAAATTATATTACCGTAAATGATAGCTAGCAAACCAAAATATATTATCCTGACTTTTTAGTCTTAGGTCTCTATTTCATTAGAAAAGTTCACTTACAGTATAAACAGAGAAGGGATAAAGCTATTAACTAGTAAAATGTTTCGACGTGCATACACGTCAATTCAAATCTTCTTTGTGACGCAGTCGATGTACAAATTTTCATTCAATAAAAGTGAAATCTTGTTTGTTTTATTACGATTTTTCGTAAAATTTACTATACAGTCATGTGCATTGAGTTCGACGTGTATGTGCATCATTGTTTGGCTAAAAAAAATGGGTTCGTAGAACTTTTAAAAATAAATTCCCTGTTTAATCAGTTAAAATAACAGATTGTTGTAATTACAAACTTGGCAACACCACTCCAACACTGATACATACGGACTAAGTCTGACTGATCGGACTGCTGATACAGCATTGGCGGGAATTAAAGTTGAATCCTAAGGGTCCTCACAAGTTACGGAGCAATCCTTCTCATATGAAGCACGACCTGCCATCGTTTGGAGGTAGCCAATTCACACCGTTACTATATTCATCGGTGATCAGAACTAACCATGATGTCGAAACTTCTCATCCTCATATTTGAAATGCCTCCAGGTGGGAAATAAATTGTTGTAAAATAAGTAAGATTGTGGTGGCCATTTTGTTTGATATTCTTCACAATCTGATGAAGAAAAATACTTTGTTGAAGGAATGATTAACATCAAGTTGTGCTTAAGAGGTTTAATAGAAACTTAAAACGTGACCGACGAATTGGCTGGTTGCCAAAAAGCGACTGGAACCTAATGAGCTAGGAAAAAACAAGCAGGAATGGTCATTCTGAAACTTTTTCGCATACTTTCTGATAAAGTAGATGTGCTCTGTTAATCGTATGCCATGAATGAACCATATTTATGGACGAGGGTTCTTTTCCGTTATACGAGTCCAAGGTGCCTCCAGTGTGAGGTGAATGCAAGCGAAGCGAAAGGCAAAACAAATGTCGCCAATGTGAACAAAACGCGAACAAAATCGCCAAGTGAATAACGCGAGTTTGACGAAATTGAACATTAAATTTGGCGTAATTATGCATTTTTAGGCTACTTTTTGACAATTTTCACTTTTTTCGATTAATGATAATTTGGTGACTTTTTGGAGTTTGTCACTTTTTCCGACTAAGGATTATTTGGCCACTTTTTGGCGATTTTGTCGTTGCGCCCGTATAACGAGAAAAAACTTGAAAGAGCATATTAAAGAATGGTCTTCGGTGATTAATTAGTGGAATGCGGTTTTATGTACAAGAGCATCTAAAATACACTGAATGTGTATTTTAGATGCCTTTTTTTCTGCCTAGAAAAAATCAA
The DNA here is from genome assembly GCA_026543055.1 of Argiope trifasciata. Taxonomy (NCBI): domain Eukaryota; kingdom Metazoa; phylum Arthropoda; class Arachnida; order Araneae; family Araneidae; genus Argiope; species Argiope trifasciata. The sequence goes on along the minus strand of JAPMOQ010013041.1, from coordinate 463,027 downwards.
AAATTGGAAGTTTTAATTTTTATTCCTTTTTAATTTAACTTTTATTCCTTATATACAAGAGCATCTAAAACACTCTGAATGTGTAATTTAGATGCCTTTTTTTCTGTCTAATAAAAATTAAAACTGAAATTAGAAGTACAATTGTCATTAAAAAAACGTACTAAATTTTCACATAATTTAATCTGCATTTTTGAGTTATCGTGTTTGTTTGCTTGTGAAAGTACAGATCGATAGTGCAGAAAACTCTCGGTTGGCTTTAGTTTTGAATTTGATGCATATTCACACTTGAACAGTTAAATCTGTTTTTGTTTTCTCCTTTTTTTTCTCCCATTTAGATCTTTTTATTTCATTTCTGCCGTATTATATCTGGAAGACCGAACTTCCAGCGACAGTTTTTTTCTTGTAAAATCGTGTTTTTTCGAAGAAAATATTTAAATACGAATCACATACTGATTCCATATGAATATTTTTTTATCTTACCTATATGTAAACTGGTCATTTAAATAAAAAAAAAATTAACGAATGCACTTAGTTAAACATGTTATACATGTTATACGAAATAATTTTCTATATTAGTAAATTCATTTTATAGTTCATCATTACTCATATTTTTGAACTCACACTCAATTTTATCATGGTGAAATATGGTCTGATATGGCACTATATGACATTGCCAGCATGAGAGAGAAAAAAAGGCTCTAATAGTTAATTAAAAAAATTGTGTGTGTAAAATCACGTTTTTTCATCAATGACACCTCCACAGAATTTGTTTTTATATATATATATGTACAAGAATTGTTCGCTTAAAGTTATAAGATACGGACAGTTGAATAGACATAGTTTCTTCAGTTGGAAAATTTGACAGAATTTTTACAAATTTCGTGTAAAGACCATATACTAAATTTTATCGATTTAGCTCAAAACATTCTTGAGGCATCGAGTTCTTTGGTAACACAAATGTATTTTTTGTGCTTATGGAGGTCGGAAAGATGAAGATTAGTCAAAATCTCAAGTTCAAAATTTTTAACAATTACCATATTTTCTCTTTCTTCTCTTCATAAAAGTGAAAATTTAAAAAAAAAATCACTGAAATCAAAACTTAAAATCTTAATTTAAACTCTTCACAACGGGGAAACATTATAATGAGCCCGAATTGGTTTTCCCCCATTAGCTTAAATATTTCACTATCTGTTAAATTCCGGCATGTTGTTAATATTACATCGGTTATTTCAGCTGTCGATGTAAAACAGCACGAGTACAGGTATTCGTCTCCAGTTAATCTACTTCAACCATCCAGAATGAGAGAAGTATTTTCGAACAAAAATTATTCAACTGGTATTACATGAAAACACTCACCTGTTTGCACAGCCATCCCAATTCCTATCTCTTCATTCCATCGCTCAAGTTTTGTTCTCATTCGCGATGTTTACTTAAAAGACTAAGAATAAACACAGGCGATTTCGAATTTCGAATCCTTTTCTTTTGCTGAAAATCCACCCTTTTCCAACAACAGAAGATTGGAATAAATATGCAAATAGATATAATCTCGTAAGATATCACTTTCTTTCTTTTCAAGATTCCTTCCTTTCGTATTAGTTGCCAGTAGATCGGCGATTGTGGTTTGTTATCAGCGTAAAGTTTCTTCAGATATCGTGGTGAAATCATTCCGAAAGTGAAAATAGTCGCATGTAGGCAGTTTATCAATTTAGTTGTGATAACGAACAATGTACACGAGATTCTCATATAATTGAATACTCAAAAAAAGTAAAGAAAATGTTATCATATATCATATATTCGATAAATGATCCTATATAAGGCTTAATAAATCTAACATTTTCATAAGTTTCACTTTCTTGTATACATAGTATATAAAAAGTATAATAGTTGTCAAAAAACACGAGATTTTGAAAAGCCTCTGCATTTTAGACCTTCATGAGTACAATAAAACACATTTTTGATTTAAAACTTGTATGGATATAAATCTATCTATATGTAAAAGAGGATAATTTGGAAACACCTGGGCTAGATGGGTTACATTTGATATGGGCCAAGATAGGACGGTTAGTAGGAAGTTGTATTAGCATCCATTAGGTTGTGAGTTTGAATCCCATCAATTGAAGGATATTCGCGTGAGTGTGGTGTCTGTCACGTATAAATCTGTCGAGGGTAACAAGGTCTTCCATGTCGAGGATAATACCACTGGGGGTGCTGGTTCAGATGTGATTATTCTCTGATCCAGGTGTGAATTACGATTTTTGGAGGCACGAATGAAGTTCGCCCCATAAAAAAGGCTTGTGACGCGTGAGTAGCTAAGTCGTACTCTTAGTCCTAGATGGTGCTACTGAAAATAAACAATCGATGCAAAATTCGGATTAAATTACAATAGCTCTTTAGTCAGTGGGTTTGTCAATGACAAGTGGCATTAGAAACAAAAAAATTTTGGGTATATGGTATATACACAAAAATTTGTAGATTTCTGTAAGAATTTGAGCAAATCTCAGTCGGTGCAATTTAGTTAACTCAGCCCTCCAAATGCATGTTAACGCAATTTCCACAAAAGGAAGAGAGATAGATACAAACAGATTCCACTGAAGTCGTCTTCCTATCAGGTTGTTCGAATGTAGGTTTTTACATGATAACTACAGAGCTAAGAGAGCTAAAACGATAAAGCTATCTAAATATTAATCAACAATAGGTAGAGAACTAACATCTTGAGCTAAATCCAATTAGGAGTTGATTACCTTATTTAAACATCAGAAGCATGCAAGTGCTATAAGTCAAAAATGCAATGACTTAAATATCAAATTTCGCGAGTGATTTTGTGAGTGTAATTGTAGTTTTGTACCTAATTTTGGTTTTAATAGGCTTGAAAAAGACCAGTATAAAAACAAATTCGATTTTCAGATATTATTAATCACATATTAAGGAGTACTCACCAAAAAATAATCATGCCATGACCATATGATAGATCCAGTAAAAATGATAAATTCATACTAATGCTTAATACTTCTTAATCACAGTACGCCAATGCCATGTGAGGTATTTCTACCTTCAATAACGTAAAACAATAAAATTTTTTGAGGGAAGAGCAGGATATAACACCTTTATTAGAGATTGTGCTATAAAATCTTTGGAAGACAATTATCGTTGGTGTTGAAAATTATTTTCAAATGTATAATAATTTTTTTTTCTATAAGAGAGATACAGAAACCAACATTCTTGAAGATAATCCACTTTTAAATATTTTTTTATTTCTAAATGCCGTACTATTTGTTAGTTAGAAATTGCTTGTATAGATATTAAGCGAAAGGAAACATAATATTACGGTTTCGGAGAAAAAGTGGAGTCCCGAAACGCACGTTGAGGGCATATATGGAGTTTAATACCACTCTTATTTTCTCATGCTGTAGTTTTAGCTAGATTGTCAAAAAGGATTTGTTACCCGTGTAGAAGCTTTTGAAGATTTTGATGCGCTGTCACTTCGAATGCAAAAGTTTCTCTACATAGAATGGTTTATCAAAATGTTCGATATAGCAGAGATATCAAGTATTACAAATATTGCTGCAATGCATTTCAACATTACATTGCTTATAAAAACATTAACAACAGCAACATAAACAACAACATTACTTATAAAAACACCCATATTGATTGTTAAACGGTTAGCATGACAATGAAAGATGACCGAATTTTAGCAGATGGTCTTTAAGCAAAAAGTATACATTTTTGTCAATTCCCAATGAAATCCGTCAATGAATCCGTCAAAGTATACATTTTTGTCAATTCCCAATGAATCTGTCAATGTTTTTTACCACTTTTTTGTACAAGACACACACCAAGAGGAAATATTGTCAAGTGTTAAAAAAAAATTGCATAAAAAAGTCGAATACGAGATTTTGATGAATTTACATGTCCAGCATTAAATCTATCAATTTTAGTATATGGTCGTCACGTCAAATTTACAGATTCTATTGTGACAACCATTCAGATTAAATGGCCGCCAGGATGTCCGAATATAAGTGAACACGATAGCCAGAAAATTTAAAGAGCTAAATATATAAAATTTGATCCTCAGATTGAAAATCTATAATATATAAATCAAATTAGAGCCAACTCAGTCAAAGGGTTGCCTATCTGTCAATCTGCACTTTCTCATACATTTATTTACACATGATAATTAAAAAGCACATTGATTTAAGTCAATGAAATTTGGTGTTCAATTACCCCTAATTGATATCTTGTAACTACCATAAATACTATTTTAGTTTCAATCGTTTGGAAAAGTATTGCCCCAAACATTCAGGTATGGTACAAAATAATAAGAACACCCATTTAGAAATGTGTCGTCTTTCGAATGTCCAATAAAAGGCTGGCTCGTGTCAAAATAGAATGCAACCCAGCTTCAGCGAATGTGAAGGTTTCAGTCAAATATTTTGTAGCGTGATATTTGCAAAATGAATTCTGTACCTAGCAAAGTGTGATTATGTCCGAACTCTCTGACGTGAAAAAAGACATAATTGGAGCTTGTCTTACTGGAGCGTCCGTGTCCAGAACAGCCAACCTGGTGGCCATTTCAGAACAACTATGCTAAGAGTTACGACTGCCTAACCAAACTTGGGTAAAATGACGCATTATAGTCGAAAGTGAAGGAATAGAAAGTCGAAGTTGAAAGACCATGATAGTCGGATGTCGAAGAGGATAGTCGCCCGAAATCGTAAGACTAAACTGCTACAGATAGTGTCCGAGATGAATTCCCATCTTCAGAACTCCTATTCATGAAAACTATTCAACGAAAACTGCATGCTGCAAACATTTATGGCAGAGTAGCTAGCTATTCCAAAACCACTAGTTTCAACGCAAAATGCTATGATGAGACTACTGTGGTGCAGATACCACCTAAACTGGACATAACTGCAATGGGAACAAATAATCTGGCCAGATGAGTCCTCTTTTACATTATTCCAGATCACCGGACTTGTGTCCGTTTGGCAAACATCAGCAGAAGCCTTTCATGCCGACTGCCTAGTTCCAACCTTGAAAGATAAAGGATGTCTGTGATGATGTGGGGAGCAGTATCTCTCTGTGGATTGTGGTCTCATTATATTGACGCGGATGATTATAGGCGAATATTATGGAAGCATTCTCCCATATCATCTTCATACTATGCTTTAGACTCTCTTTCCGGGAGAAGTTCTGTGTTTCAAGATGGCAACGTTCCTGTTCATGTTTTTTACTGTGTTCAAATTCGGTTACATGGGCATGATGATGAAGTGAAACATCTAATCTGGTGCCCTCAGTCTCCTTATCTCAATACCATTGAGCCTATGTGAGGTTTTTAAGAACAAATTCCGGGCTCCATTTCCTTCTCCACATACATTATTTGTACTCTAGACGGCCCTGCATGATAAATGGTTTACGAATACCGAGGAAATTTTTTCAAAACCTCTATTTGTCCAAATTCAAAGTGTCATTCAGCCCAAAGATAGCCCAACCCCTTACTAATTAAACAGTTTTATTTTTTCGTAGATGTTCCTTTTATTTTTTCTTATACTTATATGTGTTTTCTTTTTTCTGTTACTTGTACATTAACATCATATCGCAATTAATAGCCAAAAATAGCATAATCAGTAAAAATTCTAGAATCATGCCAATGATGGATCTTTTATAGCTTGTTTGGCAATTGCTTGTAATTAATACCCAAATAAGAGTTTTATTTATTATGCTACAAAATACGCAGCTCTCATAAATGAAAATAGAAATATGAACACTCATGGTTTAATGTCGACATTTTTATGCGAGGAGAGAGGGATACATTAGAAATTACAGTAGAGTTTTAGGAAACCACTCCTAATGATTTGTTTATCTCTGTGCTTGTAGTGAACAAATAATTCAAATGATTTAAAATAAGCTATTTCAAATTTGGTCGCTGTTTCGATTCCAAATTATACCACTGCAAACTTATAGCATTTCTTAACAGCATAAATATAGGTTTTATAGCTGAGTCATTGAATAAATACATTTCTTTCTTTATATATTATTTTGCCCATATAAAAAAAGGTATTTAAAAGGAAAATAAAAGTTCATATATTTTTTTGCCTCTTGAGCAACTGTCTAATCACAGATCAATTTTGACCAATAAAACTAGAATAAAAATTGTTTTTTAAAAAAGAAGAGTTTTATATGATTGATTACGATTTAAAGGGCATTTTGACTCTGAAATGTTTTTCAGCAATAAGCAAAGATCATTTTCAAATGCCGATTGCTTGACTATTTCATAGTTCTTTGGAATGCTTTATTAGCTGTATAATTCATTTCATCAAACATTATTTGTTTCTTTATCGATATTATTTTTATAATAAAGAGTTTGATGCAAATAATAAGACGAATCAGAAGAACTGTGATGTAAGTAAGAAGATGATGCTCAGTATATTTGGTCATAGGATTTGAAATAAAGTAGAGCTAAAGCATTAGTTTTTCATAGGTAATAAATTAAAAATTCTGGAACAAAAATGTTTTAGATTAAAACTATCTGCAGAATTGAAAATGGATTTTTGATATGTGGAATTATACACAAGGCCAATCGTAATTATAAATAATGTTTATAAATTCAAATTATCTATGCTTTAAAAAAAATACATTTTAAGATAGCTTCTGTTATAAAAATATGCAATATCCACCAGCATATTTATTTATACTTTAATTTATAAGTTCCATGTAATTCTAATTTTTCTATAATTTATTCCATACATCCAATAATTTTTACAATCTAGGAATAAAAAATTCCTTACACGTAATATCATAAATCTTTAAATGTTGCTGAATTATTAAGAATTCAGAGATTCCATCGTTTCAAAAGAAAGAAGCTTATGAGTGAGACTTTTTACACCCTTTTTCTAGATTTGGTTCTTCTCTGTGAACCACTTTCATTCATTCATAATATATGAAAAATGCTCATGTGAAACTATTATCTGACGATCATAAATTTATTTCCTAGTATTTCTAGACTTCAAATAGAAAAACTTTAAGATTTCAACAATTGCCTTTTCGTCAAGCTATACCTATACCTTTAATACTTTTTATGCATTTGAAAACTTAATCTCTGTATGCAGATATATCGACATATTTCAATTTTGAGGTATATAACGATTTTTTTAATATTTACTTGCAAAATATATTAATTAATTAAATAAATCTATTTTTGCTCCAGTTTTTCGATATTTATTCCATTTTTCTCATACATTTATACTTCTTTACCAGAAGGATTTTTCCTATGTATATTAAATAATGGTTGTAAACCATATAGTTAATATATGTATATAGGAAATTCAAAGAATCAGTTTTCCAGTTTCAACCATTGTTCCGATTCCGCTTTTGGTTGGTTTATGTAGTTTAATGGTGCAAGAGTCATGTTTGGCTATACTGCGCCATCGATTCCACTATTGCTTATATCATATGTAGATACAAAAATTATACCATTAGATACAAAAATTTTTAAACCTACTTTACTGTATTAAAAAAAAATCTCGACAAAGCCATAACCCCAATTGCTGAGCTGAATTCGACAATTATTTAATCTCAAAGTTCCACATCGTTCATTTCAAAAACGTTAAACAGTTTCAATTTTCCGAAAAATGTTATCGTAAAATAAAACTTTGGCAGAATCCTCTGCCTCAACAATATTTCAAGTTTATCGTGCAAGCATAATTAAGAGTAGGATTTATAGTTTAGTGTAAAATAATAGTTTTACACTAAAAATAGTGTAAAATAATAGTTTAGTTAGTTTAATTTAGTGTAATATAATAATAAAATGTAACAGTTCATGAAAATTGGTTAATATTACTAAATTGATGCTATTGATATGGGAGTAAATAGCTGTTCATCAAAGGCGGATAGTATCATAAGCTTAATGAGCCTGCACAGTCTGCTTGTCATGAGTCATAAAAACACAATTTACAACCTTAGAATCATTAACATAAAAACACAGTTCATATGCTTAAAATCTCTAACAGTATTTTTTTTCCTTGAAATGTTCTGAATACTTTCAAAAACAATGTATCTATAGGTTTAAAGAAATTCTGAAGAATTTTATTCATATGAAGGTTGAAAGAAGGGAATTTAATCTTTCAAATCACAGAAACCAGGTTAACAACTTGTCAAACCCATATAATTTTATTCAAGAACAATGCACAGAAGAAGAAAATATAAGAAAAAATTTTACAAGAAGAAAAAATCCGGCAATTTTTAATACGAAAAAATAGTAAATAATTATAATAATTTGATGAAATTTTTCTAATTCTTTCCGCCTTCTGTTGGCAATGATATGAAAAAATGAAACGACCTTCAACGACAACAAAAGCTCTTTCTATCTTATAACACGTGCAAAATGTTTTCTTATAAGCATGCAAACTGGAGTATTATAAACTGAACTGCATGAACAAGATTATCATTAAAACAATAAAGATTCCAAGCTTCAATTAAAGAAAGCCATGAAAGAAGGAATGATAAAAATGTTTGATACAAATTATATCACGTGATTAATAAGTGGGTATCATTATCCAGTTTTACTCCTTACGAGTCTCGTGAATCAGATTATAAACAAAAAAAAAATGTTTTGCGACTGGCCAAAAGTTAATTGCAAGAAAAACCTTGCAATTAAAAATAAAATTAAAAGAAATGAAAAGACAACATATTTCTAGTTTCTTTAAAGAATGTGAAATGTTTTGAATCATTTATAAAAGAAACCTTTGCAATGTCATTTTTAGAAAATGATAGTTTAAAAAAACTAAAAACAATGGGTCTTTTTAAAAATCTATTCTATAACAAAATTATGCATTTAAATTTAAAACGAGGTGAAAATAATCTACACATCTCACTTACGGTTAATAATAAAAAATAATGTACGCCATTTGTGCTTGAATTATCATATTTAACACAAGCATACCTTAGACCAGTGATGGGGAAACTACGGCCCGCGGGCCAAGTCCGGCCCGCGGAAAGGTTTAATCCGGCCCGTTTAAGAGTGCCGTCGTGAGAATGTTTGAACCCATTCTTACTTCGTAATGCGACGACCTGCATAAAACTCATTTCTCATTTTCCAAGAATACAATCTTTAAAATTCACTATATCAAACAATAAGATTAAAAAATACGAAATTAATTTGAGAAAACTATCTTCAGAATTTGAAAGGAGATTTTAGGATTTTAGAAAAATGGAACCAGAGTTTAGTATTTTTGCGACCCCATTCAATGTTTATTACAAAGAAGTTGATGCAAAATTTCAACTTGAGTTAATAGAACTGAACTGTAATACTCTCCTGAAAGAAACTTTTCATACAGTACCATTACTAGAATTTTATAAAAATTTAAGTCCAGATAATTTCCCAAATCTAATTACTCATGCAATGAAGATAATGACAATGTTCGGCTCATCTTATATATGCGAACAAATCTTTTCAACAATGAAGCTTAGGAAAACTTCTTTAAGAAACAGAATTACAGATGAGCACCTTTCATCAGTTTTAAGAATTTCTGCTTCGCAAATGAAACCGGACTATGATGAAATTTTGATAAAACAGTCTCAATTTCATTTTTCTCATGCACCATCAACCAGTAATGACACCAGAAAATAAAGTGATAATACTTCACATCAAGAACTACATTAATTTCATTTTATATTTTGTGCTTATAATTTTCTTAACTTTTGCTTTTTTACTATTTAAATAATAAGTGTATGTAAGAATATATGTATATGTTTATAGAACACATAATTTTTTTAACGATTAAGCATTATTCTTTGGCCCTACGATCTTCTAGTTATTACAAATGGCCCGTCTTAAAAAAAGTTTCCCCACCACTGCCTTAGACGATGAAAATGCGTACATCAAGGTCATATTTAAAATAATTATTCTGAATTAAGACAATATAGGAATGTTTGGCAATTTGAAGCACTAACAACTGAAATAGAATCGCTAAAATGATATTACATTAATTTAAGATTCAAAAAATTGACTTTTTAACGATTCCAGTTTTATTATTTTATAGCTTTTTATTTTATTTAAGAAAATCAATGAAATATTTATAGATAAGTTATTATTTTTTTCATGAACTGAAATTGATTTCATTGCTTTATCAAATTCTTTAACCATAGTTTGAAAAAGAAATTTCTTATTATTTAGGGCAGGGATGGGCAAACTACGGCCCGCGGGCCAAGTCCGGCCCGCCGGAAAGCTCTATCCGGCCCACGGATAGAATTTAAATTTGCCGGTCAGAGGCAAATTAAAAGAAATATTCATATATTATATAGCCATCTCCTTTTCTACGTTGTTTAAACATTATATTTTTTCTTCCTTTTTTTCAAAGAGCTGGTAATCTGTTTACATTCTCTACTTTTGTTCTACAAAACATAAATCGAAGGAAATTGTAAACACAGGCAGTTTTCAATCGGTAAAGTGTTAAAAGCGGAAGTTATTTGTTAGTTATAGCTGTAGATTGGCGCCAACAAGCGTTATCTTTTTCTTGTGGAGCAGACATATGGGAATTCAATATAGGTGAATTAGACCTCACATGTGGCAGACTGCGTATTTTATGCTCCGTCTAGTGGCTTTTTCTTTTGGCGCGAGTTCTAATATTGATTGCGTGTTGAAAAATTGTGGACATATCGCATCATTGTGAATAGTGGTGAAATTATTAAAAGTATAGCGTAGCTAGTGCTTGTTTGAGTTATTCGTAAAATATTTCAACCCCAAAATGACTACTAAAAAACGTAAAGTTGATTCAGAGTGCCGCGCTTTTAATGATGAATGGACATGGAAATATTTTTTTTCAGTTGTAAAGGATAAACCAGCGTGTCTTATCTGCAATAAAGTTGTAGCTCTGCAATAAAGCTCTTATCTGCAATAAAGTTGTAAAAATGTTATATTCAAAGAATATAACATTTTCCGTCATTTCAGATCTAAGCATCAGAATTCCAATTACGAAGCAGTGTCCGAATATGAAAACTAAAAATGCAGAAAGTCTTTGTAAAAAATTATCAGGCCGGCAAAATTTTTTCAAAAACGTAAACAGTATTCAAAAAGCAGCTACACATGCAAGTTACGATGTAGCATACAATATTGCTAAAAATAATAAAGCTCTCAGTGATGAGGAGTTCTTTAAACAATGCATGCTCCAAGTTTGTGATGTTTTATGTCCAGACAAGAAAAATAATTTTGAGACTGTAAACTTATCTCGAAAAACGGTGACTTCTAGAATGGAAGCCATTGTTAAAAATTTGGCATCACAATTAGAGTCAAAGACTGGCCAGTTTAAATTTTGTTCCATAGCTATGGATGAAAGCACTGATATAAATGATACTGCTCAATTAGTATTATTTATAAGAGGTGTTGATGAGAACTTTGAAATTATTGAGGAACTGGCGTGCATGCGTTCTTTAAAGGGAATTACAACAGAATATGATATTTTTCGTGAATTTCAGGAAGAGCTTTTAACTTTGAAAGTGCCTATAAAAAATATATGTAATATTACGACCGATGGGGCACCAAAAATGACAGGAAAAAAATCTGGATTTCTTGGACACTTTAATCAAAACTATCTCGGGAACAATGTTGTTTTTCTACATTGTGTTATACATCAAGATGCTCTGTGTAAATCTGCATTGAATATGAAACCCTGCTTGATACTGTCGTAAAGCTTGTAAATACTATTCGATCTCGTGGCTTACTCACAGGTAATTTCGTGATTTTCTTCAGTCAGTGCAATCTGAATACTCTGATGTACTGTATTACACGAAAGTAAGGTGGCTTAGTGCAGGATGTGTTTTCGAGCGAGTTTGGCAGCTGAAAGACGACATTGTGTCGTTCTTCCATGAGAAACAGTGTTCTGCGGATGCGAAATGTTAGAAGATACAAAATGGCTTTCAGACTTTGTATTTTTCACAGATCTTCTTTGTCATATGAACAACTTGAATGTCAAGATGCAAGGGGAAAAATAAATTTATCGACGATATTTGGTCACATCTCAAAGCTTTTAAACTAAAACTTAATATGTTTGCTGGACAGCTAGGTAAGAATGACTTATCTCATTTCCCGAGGTTAAATTCCATACCCTCAATAAATGAAGAGAACCTTAAGAATTATGACGATAGATTGAAAAAACTGCATTTTGAGTTCGAACGCAGATTTCTAGATTTCAGTGCCATTCAAGCAGAATTGGATATTTTTACCATGCCATTCAACGTAAATTGTGAAGCAGTGAGGTCAGATTTGCAGCTTGAATTAATTAAGTTGCAATCTAACAATCATCTCAAGCAATTGTTTCTAAATATGTCAAAGTTAGAGTTTTACAAATCATTATCGAAAGTAAGTTTCCAAAATTTAATATCTCATGCCCAGAAAATCAGTGCTATGTTTGCTTCATCTTATATAAGTGAACAAGTATTTTCAACTATGAACCTTAGAAAGAATTATTTCAGAAGTAGACTGACAGATGATCATTTAGCCTCGTTCCTTAGAATCAGTACATCTCACTTCGAACCTCAATATAAGGAACTTTTAAAAATAAAATCGCAATTTCATTCATCTCATTAATATATTAAATTGTAATACTTGTATATTGTTTTTAAAATTTTAGAAAAATTCATCTTGGCCCGCCAAACTTTATTTTTTCAATTTTTGGCCCGCGATCGAAAAAGTTTGCCCATCCCTGATTTAGGGCATTAATTTCATTTTTACTTGCTCTTTAATTTCGATAACCCCTCATCCAACATTATGCAGGGCCGCGATGGTCTGGTGGTGAGGTATCGGCTTTGTAACCGGAGAGTTCAGGTTCGAGACCGGAAGAACCACCCTGTAAGCGGGCATGGTGCATATTAAATACGTTGAGATCAAACATCCTCCCGCTGGAGCGGTGTAGAAATTTGGGGAGGATTTGACAGCTCACGTGTAGTCCTTTTCATCTGGTCAAATTAACAAGGTCCGTCCCCAAAGAGCCTTAGTGTTTGCTTTAAAAAACAAGACGCTAATATAACTAAACCAACAATATGCACGCGTAATATTATAATGCTTAAAACATTTTTTAAATATCGTTTGCCTGAAATGTTTAAGATTTGTTCTCTATTTCAATATCTTAAAATCTAAAAGGCATCTAGTTGATTTATGGCAGTTTTTAAGAATATAATTCGACATTGTTAACATATTTCTATTAATTAAATTGAATTCTACAATATTTTTTTTATTTTTCCTTAAAGTTCAAATTTTAAGAAATATGCCAAATTTTTCATTACAGTTACTTATGATATAAAAATCAGAGCAGATATGAGACTGTTAAATTTCCTTAAATGTCTAACGTAATCCATAATTCCTAGTAATTTATTCAATGAAATTCTTATATGTAGAGTAGTAAAATATAAATAAATTACAGGATATACAGTCTATAAAATGTAAAGAGAGCAATTAGGCTAACTAGAGGATTTGACTTTAACTTAATTTTATTTAATTTCCAAATTACAAAGGGTAATAAAATAATAATTAGTCTAAAAAATCCCCAAAACAATAGTAAATATATAATAAATTCAAAACATTTCTATACATTTTATTTTTAATTATAAGGAACACGAATGCTTCTAATATATGTATACAAATTAGATCTGAACAACCAGAATATTCCTTAACAAATTTTAAACAAAAAAATAATACAGTTAAATTTAATAAAAATATTTAAACATGTGTTTATTATTGAACTAAAAAATAGACTTTGCTGTGTTTCAATTATTTTCTATCTTTTTGAAATTTTAAATTCGTCTTTATATACAGCGTGGAATTTTGAAATATTTATTTTAGTTCATTACATGATAGGAGCAGACATGGAATCAAAATTGATAGATTAACCTATTATTAAGTTCTGAAAATGTTGAAGTAATTCATTATCATCAAATATACACAAATGAACAAAAGTTGAGATTTATCTCACATATGGAGATAAAACTCAATTATAAAAGTTTATTTTTCAAAGATATAACAAATCAAGAGAATAAAATTGAACAATTATTACAAATAACTAAAGAAATCTTTATTGAATTTCATATGAATTCTGGCAATCTTCATAGCAATTCAAAATGTACAATAAACTCCAGTTTTTAATGGATGCGGTGCACTTTCATGTGGAACAAGTGAACACAAATCGATTTAATTGTATAAATATATCCGATTATCATATAGTATAATATATATGAATTATTAAATGATAATAGAAAAACCTGAAAATTTTATTGTTAAACTAGCCGTCTTTGGCGACCAGCTGGAACGCCAATCTTACTGTGTTTAAAATTACCAGTTAAATATTTTATGTTACGTCGTTATTAATTAAATACTTTATGTGATTTGTCATTGTCAATTAAATACTTTATGTAACTTTTTTTAATTGCTACTTCATGAAAATATTTTTAAAAGTTCAAATTTTGATATTTTCTTGAGCTCGTAATGCATTATATTCATCCCTAATTATCTGATCAGTTCTATCAAAATTTTAACTGTAAATTAAAGTGGAAATGATTAAACTGTAAATTGATATAAAACATTTTTTACCATAACCAAGTTTTTTTAAACAGAAGAAAAAGAGAATCATTATGTGTACTACTGAATAATTACATTAATTTATGTAATACTAGCCGCCTTTGGCGACCAGCTGGTTCGCCATGACTAATGAGTTCTAAAATTTTCAATTAAATCACATATTCATTAGCCTTGAAGTAACTTCGGGCATTGATTGGCCTGAAATTAATATTTTCTTTAAGATGATGGACTGAAAGTTCAAAAAGAACGCGTTTTTCTTATTAGAATACAATATTCTTTAATTTAATAAATCAGTCAGTTTTAGTGATTGATTTAGAAGACTGATTGATGTAGCAACTTTCATTTAAAATTTTAATAAAAATATTTTGTAAAATATGGCTTACAGAGCAAAGTATGAAGAAATCTAAATCTCATTATTCATAAATGCATTGTTTGACTCAAACTACATAAAATGTAATTATTTACTTCATTTAGATAAAATTAATAGTATGAAACAATATATATGCCTATTAATAATATTTTACAAATTGGCCATTGGAAAGGAATTTGAATGCATATCCTGTATAAATTCAATCCTGTATAAATAAAGATAATTTATTCAATTAATGATTTAAAATTGCAAACGATCATAGAATCCTTTGCCTTGCATTTTTTAAAGAAAATATCACATTTTATTTTTATTTTATTTCATCCAGTCACGTGCTAAAAGTTGCATTTCTTTAGATTTATTTTGCGATGATAGTTTTTTTTATTCGAACTTCCGGCATTCTTTTATTTATCCAGTCACGTGGTAAAAACAGGGTTAAAATATTTCTTTAAAAATTCGTTAAAAATAGAAGCTTACATTATAAATTAAAAAAACTGATACCGTTTGAAAGCTAATTTTTTATCTTCAAATGGATATAAAAATTATGTTTGTGGAATAATATTTTCGGAAGTTAAAGTGGAAAAACGTTGAAATTTCGATTAAATTTTAATTAATTCAAATTCTAATTAAAAATTCGAAAAAAGGACTCCGAGGTGCAAATTCCCGATCTCCAAGGTATACAAGTACCGAATTTGGTAGCTGAAGGTCCGACGGTCTAGTCTGTAGAGCGCCAACACACACACACGCGCACACACACATACACATTGAGCTTTATTATAAGTATAGATTTCAAGAATTATTCAACAAAGATTCATCATAAAATTCAGGTCTTAGTTTTACTTTTAAAAAATTTAAATGAAGCGAATAATAAAATTTTAGTTCATTTTCAACTTTAAACATAATTTTAAAAATATTGTCTAAATTCTATATATATCTTTTTGTTATAAGGAATCATATTCTACGAAATACTTTTGTCACTTCAACTTTTAAATAAATAAATGAAGGTTTCTAGCTTCTGCTGTCAAATTTGATCGATTTATGAAGTTTTGAATAGAAATGTTTGGAATATTCATCATTTTCATTCTTTGGCCAGTCAGTCTTGAGAAATCCTGGAAGTTGATTGGGGTTTCATCTTTGGGAAGGTTGATGAAGTGCTTTAAAATTACTCGTTTTTATTGAATAGTGATCTTCAAATATTCATAAACAGTCAATTTTGAGACTGAGTTGATTGAAGTTTATCTCTTTTTTATTTAAAAGCTAAACATTCTTCATCTTTTAAAGCATTTATAGATTCATGTTACATACTATGTAGTTATTTACTTCATTTAGACCCTTTTTATAGACTCATTTCTATTATTAAAATTTTAAAAATTAACCGTTGGACCTTGAATTGGAAAAATATATATATTAAACCATGTCTGTCTAAAATAAAGCTGATTTATTTAATTAATAATATTGTAAAAACTAGAAAAATATTTCTTCACGTTATCTTTTTAGAAAAAAAAAAACATATTTCGTGTTTATTTCATTTTATGCAAACACGGGCTGAAAATTACATTTTTATATGTTTAATTTGCTATAATAGCTTATTTACTTTTTAATTTAAATTTTTGTTAATCTGATGGCAACATATTGATAAAAGATAATTTAATTAATAATTAATAAGAATTTTTCTTTTTCACTCGTGCTCGTGCAGATTAAATCTTATTGTTTTGTCCGAAATATATTGGTGAAATATATAGTTAAATATTTCTTGAATATTTGTTAAAAAAATAGAAACTTAAGTTAAATATTAAAATACTGATACTATTTGAAAGGTGATTTTTTAAATCTTTAATTTGATGCAAAAATTATCTTTGTCCGATAATATTTTCGGAAGTTATAGCGAAAAATTCGTATAAAGGGTTACCAGGTGTGTATTCCCGACCTCCAAGGTATACATGTACCAAATTTGGTGGCTGTAGACCCAACGGTTTGGCCTGTAGAGCGCCAAGATACACATTAAGCTTTATTATAAGTATAGATATGCAAACATATACGGCTATTTCGAAATGTTGATTCGTAGACATATTAAAAAAACAGACGATTTTTTTTTGAGGTTTCATTTTGCTGAAAGAACTGGCATTCAATGCTATGATTATTTTGATAATAGAGCCGTATACTAATGGAAAAATTATGAAGTTTAAGGATGTAATTGAGTTAAAGTTCTAAATTTAAGAGATTCATCTTTTAAATAAAATAATTCCTTCATCTGTTTTATTTATTTCACAAAAGAACACACTAAAATAAAATAAAAGTTAAATCGCATGTAATAAAGGGGAAATATGAATTTAATTTTCTGCCAAATCTGTTCACAACTGCTTCGGAAAGAATATTCTTTTTTTTATTTCTCTTTATTTATTTATTTTGAATAATCACATCTTTCGCTCTTGAATATAGAAATCTTTCTTTAATTTCAAAAAAGAACATACTAACGCGAAATGGAGGGAAAATATCATATAATAGTGAGAAAATATTAATTAAAATTTCCACCAATTCTGTTCTTAACTGGTTCGAAAACTTAATTTCCTTTTTTTTTTAATAATTATTTGTTTGCTTTTGAATTTAAGAATGCTTTTTTTTAATAAGAAATCTTTTGAAGCAATGTTCAAAACGTACTCATTAAATCCGCATTAATTCTTTCAAATTGACGAAAATGAATGCAAAGAATTTGTATTCAAGTATTCAAACTTTTTGTCTCCGATTTCAGGAAGGTTAACATCGTATATTCCATTAAAGAACAAATCTCAACCAGTTTTGAATATTTTAATTTAGTCAATGTCGTCTTCAAAACGAACTCGTGTTTTGTGAAATGTTTTATTAATTCTTTAGTAGCGTAACAACTTAACTTGAAATTGGGGCATAATTATGCCATGTAAACGCACCTGTTTTGCAGAAACAATGAAACTGCATCCAGTTTATCATGATTATGACTTTTTTGAAGGAACTCAAGGGCAGTCAAAAGTATAAACGGAATACCATTTCTTTCCTGTTTCGCATTAATATCTGAGGGTAGGCTATTGAGTGTAAGTCCTTGAATCAGGCTTTGTGATAGCATTTCTCCTTTACAATTAATGCTTTATTAAAGGAAAGGATGAGAATATCGAACAAATCAGTGTTTGCATTTTTTTTTTCATATTCCGGGCAAAGGAAAACAGCTGTTTAAAAATAAAACTGAGGCCATTGAATCTTAACAATAGCTAGACAGAATTTATATAAACAAATTGTACATTGAAAGTAATCCGATATTGCATATATTATCATATCTTCTTTATATAATATTACAGGAAAAGGCGAAATTATCGAGCAAACCATTTATGTTTTTTGTATATCAGACAGAAGGAAAACAGCTGTTTTAAAATAAAGTCTGTTGCTTTCAAATCTTCACAATCGTTTGGTCGAGTTAAAAATAAATAAATCTGTCATTGAAATTAATCCGAGCTTTTTTTTTTGTTGTTGTTTCTTTATAAAGAGGAAAAAAATGAGACATATAAAACTGAGCATTCAGTTTATAGTAAAAGTTCTATTATTAAAGATGTAAAAAATTAAGAGTTATCTATTATTTATAATCATAAGTCATAAGTATTATATTTATAATCATAAGTTATAAGTATTATATTTATAATCATAAGTCATCATAAGTATCATTAATAAACGTCATTTAAATATTGAAACTTTTTAAGAAATATAAAGTTTTAAAATGCATATTCCAAGAAAATGTATCGATTAATACTTGTTATGTTTTTAAGACCTGATCAAATAAATAAAAATAAAATAAAATAAATAAACAAAAAGAGTAATATTACCATGTATTTAATTAATGTGATGAAGTTATATTTATCATGAAATTTACACTTAGTTTCATACAGTATTTTATTTTAAATAAATTTTCCAAAATGGTAATTGGCTTTCAATAAATTTTAGAATGTTATCATAATTCGGCTAACCCAATATTTTATTATTTTTTTCCTTGCTTTGTAAAATGTATTTTTTTATTTAATTTTTGAGATGAGTTGTATTTATTTTGCATGTTGCCTATAAAAAAATGTATTCTTCGTTTATTATTTTTCTGCATAGATACTCACAATTCATCATGAATTTTCAGAACAATTTTCCTGATATATTCTAAATATATTTTAGATCAAAGTACAAGATATTCTCAAAATCTTCGAGTCGGACTCGATATCAAATCACATAGAAGTTTATAAAAAAAAAGTCATTTACCATCGTTATTTAGAAAAATATCTGTAAATTTACAGAAATTTTTTGTGACTACTGCCAATAATATTATATATATTCAAACTTATCCGAATATTTTAATATCTTGTAATTGTACTTCAAAAAAGATATAGATACTTTTTTCTAACAAAATATTTTATAACATCCATAAGCTCCAATTTATGACAACTCGAATGGAAATATTGAAACTTTCTTCCATTTATTTGGAATGCAGCATACTTTCAATTAAACAATATTTCAAATAAATTATTTATTTTCTTTGCTTTGTGACTGTTTTCTCTTTATGCAATTCCTGCTATTACTTCTGACTTTCCCTGTATATCTTGTTCAAATTTTCAATTGTTGATAAAATGCTTTTTATTCATCTCATCAAATTAGAATACATTTTTTAAAACTTGTAGTGGATGACATTTGATGTAAATACAGTTTTTTATTGGAATATTAATTCGTTTGTTACATTTTTCCTGTTATTTCTATTTGGTCGCCAAAGTCGTTGCTAAATAATCGCCAAATTTGTTGCTAAGCCCTGACATTTTTCTTTATAGATCTAAATAGGAATATATATATATATATATATATATATATATATATATATATATATATATATCGCTTTTTCTGCTAACTTTTAAAGATTAACTAAAGATTTTTTCTTTGTGCCTTTTTCAGACAAGAATTTAAAGTAACTCATAATGAGCTTTACAATACGTACAATACGATAAAAATTTTCTGATCTTGATTAATATACATTTTGTGGAAAAAGAAGTTCATATTTCACATATTAAAAAAATTTATTATGAAAGTAAAATTCGTGAAAACTGTCATTAAAACTGAAAATTTTGTGGAAACCGAAAAAAAAAAAAAATCAGAAGCCAGTTGTTAATAATAAGGAGAATTTATAAAAGAAAAATCTTAAGTAAGATGATTAGGAATGATGATTTGGTTTACCTTTAATTTGTTTTCTGAATGTTTTGAGAAATTCCATGTTGAGATACGTTTGAAAGCTCAAAAATCGTTGTATGAATTCGATGTTTTAGTTATATCATCCCGATCAAAACCTCCATAATTTTAATATTAGTTACATTAGGGCTTTATGCAGATAAAAAAAATCAGATTCAATCGATTATAGACTTATTTTCTAAATTTTAATAAAACTTTAATTACTAAAACAAGTTATAATATTTTTCTTGAATTGAACAATTTTTTTTGAATTAAAATAAATTAATTTGAGATTATTTTTAATGTCACATAAGGATGTAAATAAAGCTTGTATTTTAAACCACCTATATCACCTGTTCAGAATTTTCTTTCAAAATATTTTTGATGTAATTGCTCAAATACAACAATAGCAATAGCAAAAAAGAAACTTCGCATTTATTTTAAAATCCTAATTGCCTTAAAACGACGTATCCTTTTTTTCTAACATCCCTGCTCTACTTTTCTATTTCTTTCCAAGAAAAAAAAACAATGATGTTTTATTTAATGTTCTTTTCTGGAACGTATTGATTTCTTTTAATGTTGCACGTACTGAAAATAAAGATAAAGATAAAAGCTTTGATACACGATAAAAAGAAATTAACATTTACGGTATGTTTTCCTCATACTTGATTAGAATGCAATTTTTGTAAACAGATTTCAACTTTTAGGAATTGCGAACTTTAAATAAATAAAGAGGGAAAAATCAAATAAGTAACAGCTCAAAGTTTGGAAATGAAGCATGTTTTTAACAAAAGAAATAAATACGAAACATCTATTCAAAGAGCAACAACAACAACGCTCACAAAAAAAACCCAGTTGTATTTCTTTATATGTTTGATTTTGCCGAACTAATTCTAGACAGCATGTCTATATTTATTGTTATTATTACAGCCGTTATAATGTTTTTGTTTTTGTTATAAGAGCGTCTGAAAACATGCAGTATATAAATAAGAATTGATCATGTAGTATTTATTGAGTGAGATCATTTGGTTATACACATTTTATGTACAAACATAATTGAATCTTAGAAACGAGGTCGACGTTATTTTTCTTTAATCTTCAACCTTTCTACTTTTAACAACAGAATTTTCTTCTCTGCTCCAATAATAAAGAATAATGTATGTATGTGTATGTGTATTGCAGTTTTACTGGCCAGATTGTTCGAATTAAAGCTGTCATATTGCCACGGTTTTAAGTTTTATATAGAAACAAAAGAAATAATATTAACTAATATTAACTTTAAAAGAAGACAAACTGAATTATTGATATTACTGTCACATGTTATACAATCAGATTTCTGTTTGACTGATTTGGTTCAAATTTTAAAAAATCTACATGCTATAACTAAGAATACATACCAAATTTAATTTATCTAGCTCAACGCATTTTTAAGTTTTTAGGTGGGCAGAAGGACATTAATCGTTCGAAAAATTTGCTCTTCTGAAGTCTGAAACGTGGAAATCCATCAAAACCTCGAGGTAGAATTTTTCAATGATTACAATGTTTTTTTTGTGTACTTCGTTTATGATAAATTTAAATAAAATTTAAAAAGCACATGACACACGTCAAGTTACACAGTGGGCAGTTCAATTTTAGACTTCATTCATCGTTACAATTGGGTGAAGTCGTAAGCAATAGACATGACTAGTACAAAGATTGCACTGAGTCCAGCAAGTAAATATTTTGTACTTCATACTATAAGGCAGGAAATGGAATACGTAAACCCCTTTCTTTTGCACCAATTGAAACGGAAATTTGATACGGAACTACAATTTCAGTGACAAGTTTATATACAAAATGTATTCTCGAGTTATCGTGTTTATTTACATGAAAAAGTACAGAACGCTGTCGGTCAAGCTCTTGACGGAATTAATTAAAAATTTTATTCAAATCTACGCTTTGGATATCATAATTGAGTTCTAAATTTTATTTATCGCGTGTTTTGTAAACCCATGTTCAATTGTATTGTTATAGAGAAACAGTAGAAGTTGGGATGCATTTCATTCGAAATTTGATACGTATCTACAAAGTTGTTTTAAAGATCTCATGTCAAATTTGATTTATCTAATTTATAGCATTTATGATCTATTGTAAAGGGCCGTGGTGGCCTAAAGGTGAGGTCTCGCTGCGAAATAGAGGGCTTTATGTTTGAGACAAGAATCCAATAAAGAATCGTCGCTTAAGCGGGTTTGGTGCACGTTAAATCCATCGAAGCCAAACGTCCTTCCGTTGGTGTGGTGTGGAAGATAGGAGACGGGGATGCCAGCTCAAGTGCCGCACCGTTATCTGACCGTGATTCAAAATTATGAGGTTCGTCCCAAAATAGCCCGAGTGTTGCTTTAAAACGGCAAGTTAATATAACTGAACTTGATTTGTTGTAATCACGATTGATAGGCATAATTTTGAAAGTGTGTTTTTCTTATTTAGAGAAGTGTAAAGCGTAGAGATTCATCGAAATCTCGAGCTGAAATTATTTTTGAAAGTTGGAATACTCACATGAAAATAATTTGCATATTGTGTATCAGACAAAGTTAAAACTATTCTAATGAAAATAATATCGATGCATGATAAACTGAAATTTTATCTTCAAATAGCTTGTCAAAACATATATAATGATTTTTTTTTTTTTTTGTAATTTATAGTAGCACATTTTTAGTTTTAGCTGCAAATTTATTCAAATAGAAGTTGTTTGGACTTTACACACATCTACTTTATATCACTTCATTTGAATTTTTATAATATATTTATGTATACTAAAAATATACGATACCTTTTTTTCATAACTTAATTGTGTAAACCGTCATTATACTAAAAGGGAAAAAAAATGTATTCATATCATTTTGAATACGTCATTAGAAACATATATTTAGAGCTTTAAGAAGCTCCGATGATATTTTTTATATTATTCTAACTGAAAAAAGAAGGAAAAAAAGAAATTGTTCTTATGAAATATTTTTAAATTTGTCATCTTTAAATCATTTTTCACGTATGAGTAAGGTAAAGGAATTAACTATTTTTCCTTATTAAAAATGATTTAATGGTTGTACTTATATAAGGAACTTAAGAACATTAAAATGAAAGTATTTTTTTACTTTATAAACCGGTTAATTTTATAATTATATTAGAGTATATATTTATAGAGATTAATCAGTTATTATAAGTTCAAAGCTTTGTCATTGTATTGTTGAATTTTTAAAAAAAATATTTCCCTGCAAATTGCAATCTAAAATTTAACTATTAAATAAAAAATTTAAAATTACTTTAAATCAAAAATTAAATTTATCTGAACCTACTCTGTACAAAATAACCCATATTTTAAAATTTTAAAACAGTACACATTTTAAACTACAAAAATAATGCGTGCGTGACTGTTATTACTTCAGGTTCTATTTTTTTATTTTTTTATCTCATCAAATAAGAGTAATTGAATTTTACAAAATGAATTCAAGCATTGAGTAATATAAAAATGAAAACTTAAAAACTTTTGCAGGTCGGAAATGTTTTTTGACAGAAATACAGATGCCAAAAAGAAATCCCTAAAGCTTTAAATATTGAAGAACATTCAATGCCATTGAAGCTGTTTTACAATATATTCATTTCTTATGACTATAATTTCATTTCTTTCAATAATTTTATCTTTCGAGATATTACGATTTTCATTATTAAAAAATTTAATTTTTATTTCTTAGAATATTAACAAAAATGTTTGCAATTTTCTATTACATTTTTACTTTTTAATTTTCATTATATTCTTTAATCCATGAAAATAAGCATTCCTTAATTTTCTGATAGTTTTTTTCTTTGATTTATTAAGTCATTAACCTTTCTTTAGTAATGAATAAAAATATAATTTAAATCGTTCGATTAACTAAGAATAAAAATATGCACTTATTAAAATACCACATTTTTGTCTTAACCCCAACAATGTGCAAAGGTTCAGAACCATAATATAGCAGGAAATAACTGAAAAATTATTTACAGCATTTCATAATTACAAACATGAAGGAAATCAAGTTAAATAATTAGATGCAAAAATCAATACTTTCGCAAATGAATCACGTGATCTGTTCTTTCAACAGAAAGTAGAAAATATAGAGAGAGATACATTTACTTTTAACAGTTAGAATATGTAAGACAGTTTATTGTCATTACTATCTTATTACATTTTATAAAAGTGTTTCGTGGAAAACCAAATATATTTGACTTAAGGCGAGAATAAAGCAATTTGCATCAGTCAAGGAATGCTGTGTAATTATATTAAAACTTTGATTAATTCAAATGAGAAATAATTAGAAATTTTTAGTTCATAACGGAATTTGCTGATATATTAATCATAACATTATTACCCATTTATTAAGACTACCGAATAATGTAAAATGGGATAAAATACTTTAAAATAAATTTGGTAATCAATATAAAGCGTATTCAATTTTGAAGATTGTGGCTTCAAATGTTTGTCTCTAATAGTGATAAAAGAGAACGAGTGCTTCTATGAGGGTTTGTTGTTCTGCTAATCAAACTATTTGACACAGAATTTTCAAATTTTTTACCAACATATTTTAGGAAACAGAAGTGAACATCTTGGAGTGATTTTTTAAAAATTGTAATTAATTAAAAACTAACCTAGATTCTTAAGTTTTTCTACCACAATAGCGAAAAATATAAACAAAACAGTTTTTTGTAGCAATTTATTGTTCTTTTTATCGATGAAAAATTAATTGCTATGGGAATTTTTTTCCCTCAAATTTCAATTTTCTAATTTAAAAAACAACAATACATTTTTCCATAACTTTTAATAATTTTAGGCAAAAGATTTCATAATTGCATTGAAATTCAAACCATTTTCACTCTTTCATGAAATATTTAATCGCATGATTTTCAACATTTGTCGAAAACTAAAGAAAAAAAAATATTCCGCTCACTATTTGCACAATATTCATGAAGATTTAAAAGAGGCAATTACATTAGTGCGTGATAACATGAAATTTGAAAAAGATTATTAAAAAAATTATAATTTTAACGATACTATGATGTTATGGAACTCGAAAACACTAACAACGCTCATGTGTCCAATAAACAGAATAGAACAAAAGTTTACAAAAGAGTACGCTTTTAATGAATATCAGAATTTGATACCCAAAATTATTTGTTTGGTAGAATCAAGAGCATCAAATTTTACATAGGATATTTAATTGAAATTAAAAACAAGCAATACTCCCGATGAATCAGTTAACATCCAAAATTAGCACCAAACTGATAATCTTATTCTTGCATCCCATTACTCAATTGACTTTATTAAAGAAAGACGTTGGGTAAAAGATCTAAATGTCATTTTTGAACATTTTAATTACATTTGTAATCTACAAAATAACGCTTAAAGGCAGTATCATTATAAAATCCACTGGAACCAAAATACAGAGGTTGTTGCACCGCATTAAACCTACTAGTATTAATTTATTTTTCTCGTACATACACTATACAAAAAGAAAGTACAGAAACCGATAAAATAATAGACAACGAAACTTGGATGAATTTTCGTGTTTTAGATTACCCCAAATCTGGAAATTAAATACTTAAAATGTCTGTCTATGAATACAAATATCACAAAAATGAGACAAATTATAATATTTATATGTATATCATGATATGAAAACTACAAAGCCATATCTAAATTTGGACAAATGCCATAAAAAAAATGTAGGTTTTTTTTTTCATTCACTTTAGTATGATTACTTAAAGGATAGAGATAAAAATATGTGAATTAAGAGGAATCCATCTTTTTTTAAAGATACTTTCTTGTTATAAAAATTAATGATGGATTTATTAAAAGTATTACGGCACAATAACTATGATATTTGCCCATCTTCCAAATAATAATAAATGAATTCCACAATGCAAATTTCATATTTTATTTAAATGACATCAAATTTCATAAATTATTTCCAATACTTTAATGATCTCACTTAAATACAAAAATAGCATTTAAAATCTGTACTGATATTTAAAAATGAAATTTCAAACAAAAGGGCACAATCTGCAATTTCTTTACTCGAAATATTTTTTCCGAATGAGGAGACTTTGATCGTAGCTAAAATTCCAAGTTTTTACTTCTTCAAAGTCAGATATTCTCATTCAAGAAATATGTTATTTTTTTGCATACACACTGATGGAGAAAAAAATCCCAACACCAAGAAAAAATTATTCTGGATTCTTACGAAATGTCTTAATTAATTTAAGTCATTAACCGGTTTAAACAGGTTTGAAATAATCACGATATTATCAGATTGTACATGCTTCGATATTTATAAAAAAGGAAGGTTTCTTTCCCCCATCTCAAAATTGACCGTGATCCAAAACTTTGTCTACCAGATAGAAAAATTGAAAATGAAAGTTTTTGAAGAAATACACACACACACACTATATATATATATACACTGATGGAAAAAAATTACAACACCAAGAAAAAATTACTGTACAGTAATGAAATTTTAGGAATGCTTTGTCTAGGTAACATATTTAGTTGATTAAAGTTTCAAGATCACAGGTAGAGCCATTGGTGAGAAGAGCCATTTCAAATGTGAAATGTTGGTACATTAGTAACCGGTGTAACCGCCAGAATTTTGAATGCAAGCATGCAAACGTGCATGCATTGTGTCGTACAGGTGTCGGATATCAGTTTTTGGGATGGAGTTCCATGCCTGTTGCACTTGGATGGTCAATGCAGGGACGGTTAATCCTGGTTGTGGATGACGCTGGAGTTGTCGTCCAATGATGTCCCATACGGGATCGATTGGAGAAACATCTGGTGATCTAGCAGGCCAAGGCAACATGTTAACACTCTGTAGAGCATGTTGGGTTACAACAGCGGAATGAGGGCGAGCGTTATCCTGTTGGAAAACACCCCCTTGAATGCTATTCATGAATGGCAGCACAACAGGTTGTATCACTAGACTGACGTACAAATTTGCAGTCAGGGTGCGTGGGAAAACCGCGAGAGTGCTCCTGCTGTCATACGAAATTGCTCCCCAAACCATAACTCCGGGAGTAGGCCCTGTGTGTCTATGCCTCAGACAGGTCACTAGCAGGCCTCCTTCTAACCAACAAACGGCTATCACTGCTACCAAGGCAGAACCGGCTTTCATCAGAAAACACAACAGATCTCTGTCCTCCAATGAGCTCTAGCTTGACACCACTCACGTCGCAAACGGCAATGGTTTGGAGTCAGTGGAATGCACTGTACAGGGCGTCTGGCTCGGAGCTGCCCTTGAAGTAACCGATTTGTAACAGTTCGTTGTGTCACTGTGGTGCCAACTGCAGCTCTAATTTCAGCTGCAAACGCAGTACGATTAGCACAGCCATACGCCGAATACGACGGTCTTCCCTCTCAGTAGTACCACGTGGCCGCCCGGAACCTGGTCTTCTTGAAGCAGTACCTTCCCTTGATCACTGCTGCCAATACTCATGCACAGTGGATACATTCCTGCCAAATCTTTCAGTAATATCGCGGAAAGAAAATCCATCTTCTCGTAGCCCTACAACACGACCTCGTTCAAACTGAGTAAGCTGTTGATAATGGCTTCTTCGTCTTCTCAGAGGCATCCTTGACTAATATTAACCCACTACGTCAAATCTCAACTGTAAATAACGATCGCGAACCTTACAGCGCTTATTTAAAGCAAATCTCATTTGCATGTTCATAGTGTCGCTACTAGCGCCACACTTACGCGCGTAGCTCGAAATTTGAATCGACGTCATCTTTCAGATGTATAAACACGCCTACCAAATTTCGTTTATCTAGCACAGCTCCTTCCTAGTGTTGGGATTTTTTTTCCATCAGTGTATTTTATTTGTTTGAAAACAAATCTTGTTGTAAAATATAATTTATACAAGTGCATTCAGATACTATGAAGAATATCTTTTGAGCTTAGCAAAAATGGGGAAATATTATTTAATTTCATTAAAAGGAAAATTTGCTTTTTTTATCGTTTAAAACGTCACATGAAGCACTACTTGTGAGGATTTTAAAAATAACGCATAGATGTAGTGATATCTTAATAAGCCAGTAACATCCACTAAACATTGAAGATCAATTTTGTCCAGCGGATATATTACGAGACTGCAAATTGTAAGGTCGCGAGTTCGATCCTTGGCGGAATTCAATCTCTGCACTGGCGTGATACTACAATAAAACACAGCCATGTAGAAATTCCTGACAAATATTTTGCATTTTCAATGAACAATCCCCCCTGCTAATAGCTATTTCTTATGTCCAATATTTGTTAATATATTTATTTCAAATTCTAATCTAATATTTGATTGAATAAGTGAGGAGTCATTTCCCTGAAAGAACATGTCTTCCTAATCATATGCAATTTTATTATTATTTATGAAAAATTACAATAACGACAAGTTTGAGAAAGCCAATGGGTTATTTGAAAAAGGACAACTCCAGATTTAAAAAAATATTTCGATAACTTTACAGAACTTTAGCATCGACTAACATATTCATATGAAAATGGGACATATTTCTTCAGATAATATCTTTTCATTAAATCTCAATTCAGCATTCTTTTTAATAACCAACAATTTCTTATAGAATGACTTTCGACTCTTAGGCATATGCCGACTTCCGATATATATATATATATATATATATATATAT